>JAPVLW010000057.1:4637500-4687500 GCA_027382335.1 Takifugu ocellatus
TCTCCAGCTCCTCCAGGTTCTCCAGCTCCTCCAGGTCCTCCAGGTTCTCCAGGTTCTCCAGGTTCTCCAGCTCCTCCAGCTCCTCCAGCTTCTGAGGCTCTGCTCCTCCTGACCAGCTGCTCAGGGAGCTTTTATACCTGACCAGGAACCAACAAGAGCAGCAGCCAATAGGAGAGCAGGGGGCGTGGTCAGCATCCGCTTGAGATGATTGGCGTGTCATCCTGTCGACCCACTCAGGGTGAAGCTCTCTCTCCCCCCTCTCCTCCCTCTCTCTCTCCTCCCTCTCTCTCTCCCTCCCTCTATCTCCTCCCTCTCCCTCCCTCTATCTCTCCCCCTCTCGCTTCCTCTCTCTCTTCCTCTCTCTCTCCTCCCTCTATCTCTCCTCCCTCTCTCTCTCCCTCTCTCTATCTCTCCTCCCTCTATCTCTCCCTCTCTCTATCTCTCCTCCCTCGATCTCTCCCTGTCTCTATCTCTCCTCCCTCTATCTCTCCCTGTCTCTATCTCTCCTCCCTCTATCTCTCCATCTCTCCTCCCTCTATCTCTCTATCTCTCCCTCTCTCTCCTCCCTCCCTCTCTCCCTCCCCCTCTCTCTCTTCCTCCCTGTCTCCCTCCCTCTATCTCTCCCTCTCTCTCCTCCCTCCCTCTATCTCTCCATCCCTCTCTCTTCCTCTCTCTCTCCTCCCTCTATCTCTCCCTCTCTCTCCTCCCTCCCTCTCTCCCTCCCCTCTCTCTCTTCCTCTCTCTCTCCTCCCTCTATCTCTCCCTCTCTCTATCTCTCCTCCCTCTATCTCTCCCTCTCTCTATCTCTCCTCCCTCTCTCCCTCTATCTCTCCTCCCTCTATCTCTCCCTCTCTCTCCTCCCTCCCTCTATCTCTCCATCTCTCCTCCCTCTATCTCTCCCCCTCTCTCCTCTCTCCCTCCCCTTCTCCCTCTTCCTCCCTCCCTCATTCCCTCTCTCTATCTCTCCTCCCTCTATCTCTCCTCCCTCTCTCCCTCCCCCTCTCTCCCTCCCCCTCTCTCTCTTCCTCTCTCTCTCCCTCCCTCTATCTCCCCCCTCTCTTCTCTCATTAAACACAGACTGGTGTGTAATTACAGAGGTAATAACACTTCTCTATGTTCTGGCTTTTCCACCATGTTCAACAATCTGCCGACGATCCAAAACAGAACCAAGGCAGCGTTTGTTGGTGGCCTTCCTTTCACTCACACACACACACACACACACACACACACACACGCGCACACACGCACACACTCACGCGCACGCCTATAGTTCATGCATCACAGTTGGTAGAGCAAAGTTAACGCTGCAGTTATTGATTCGACCGCTAGAGGGCAACGATAGAGCGATTCTCTCGCCTCCCATTTGGAAGGTTTTGATGTTATGTTCTATTTTTTACTTCCTCATTCTTCTTTTTTCTATTTTTTACTTCCTCATTCTTCTTTTTTCTATTTTTAACTTCCTCATTCTTCTTTTTTCTATTTTTAACTTCCTCATTCTTCTTTTCTGTTGCACGTGTTTTCCTCCAGGTGTTTTAAGTTCTCCTTTGTTGTGTCATGGCGTTGATCTTTTACCTGCTTTTGTCTCTAAATGGTGGTCCAACTAAAGCAGGACCCACCCCCCCCCCCCATGGAGACCAGGAGACATGGAGACATGGAGAAATGTAGACCAGGAGACATGGAGACATGGAGACCTGGGGACATGGAGACCTGGAGACCAGGAGACATGGAGAAATGGAGACCAGGAGACCTGGAGACCTGGAGACATGGAGACCAGGAGACCAGGAGACCTGGAGACATGGAGACCTGGAGACCAGGAGACATGGAGAAATGGAGAAATGGAGACCAGGAGACCTGGAGACCAGGAGACCTGGAGACATGGAGACCTGGAGACCAGGAGACATGGAGACATGGAGACCTGGGGACATGGAGACCTGGAGACCTGGAGACCAGGAGACATGGAGACCTGGGGACATGGAGACCTGGGGACATGGAGACCTGGAGACCAGATTCTATTTCATCTGCCTGTCTCACTCCTGTCCACTCCGGTCCGAGGTCATAAGAGTCCTCCTCAGGGAGATGAAGGCTGGAGTTTAACGGGTCGAGAAGGACAGTGAAGTGAGGAACCCTCAGAACCGCCGTCAACAGACCAACGTCCCACAGGATCCCCGCCAGCTTGAGCCCAAGCAGGAACCCCCAGAGAACTGGGCTCTGGGCTCCAGGACTCCTGCTTTGATAGGTCACATGTCCTCGGGCCTTCATCCCTCTTGGACGGGGACTGAAAAGCTCGTTTAGCCTGTTGCTGAGCCTGGAATGTGTAATAGTGGGAATCTGGAGGTCCTCGCCCACCTCTAGCTGGTGTGTGTGTGTTTCCATGGCAACGCCAGCCCCAGTTGCTCCTCAACCCGCGGCTCTTGCGCCCCCTGCTGGCTGTTTATAAAATAAACTCGTACATTTGGGTGGACAACTTGGAGTCGATTTAGGCTGTTTGACGGATCAAATGAAGCAGAGTGACGCCAGTAAAGGATCTAAAGCCGGATCAGAACCAGAACCTGAACTGGATCCTGTTTTGAGTTGCTGATGGATCCGATTTGCAACTTGTGACAGAATTAAAACAAATGTGACCAGATGCATCCAGCATAATTTATTCTCTTGAATCAGGAATGCACAGTTATGTAAAACTTCTGCTCTTAAAAGACACACAGCGATCCACAAGGTCGACCTCAGGACCACCACCGGTTCCAAAATACGCCCAAGAGCCTTAAAAAGAGGTCTGGACCCAGAGGGTCGGCGCCTTTCACTTCATCCAGTCCAGATCATCATCCTCATCCTCCTCTTCACCAAAGAGAGGCGCGGGGGGGGGCTGCCCCTTCAGCGTCTGCACACAGGTGAGAAACATCTGGATTACACAACAGTCCAGGGTGGCCCAACACCACCAACAGCTGGACAGCAGCCCGGGCAGAGGAAGGGGATTACCAGCTCGTCTTCCTCCTCTTCCTCCTTGGGTGGTGAGAGGGACTTTACAGGACCTTTGACCTGGAATACTGGTTCTTCCTTCTCCTCCCCCTCTGCCCCCGTCAGACTGACCCAACCAGACAGAAACACTGGATTAAACCCGTGCTGATAACTGCACATCTGCAGCTGGAGCTAACTAGCTAGCATGAAGGAAGGTTAGCACAGCTCTCTGGACATCAGGACCCCACAGCTCTCTGGACCAGGCTCTAGTGAACTCACCTTGTGTCCTTCCCTGAGCTGCTGTGAAGAGGGTCTGGAGGTGGAGGCGGGTTTGCTGGTGGCTGGAGGGCTTTGGGAGGAGAAACATTCATCTCTCCTCCATGTGCTTCTCTTTCCAAACTGCTGGCGTCTTCCTCAGTGCTGGCGGCGACGTCCTGGTCTGACCCGGCAGCTTGCTGGTCTGACCCGGCAGCTTGCTGGTCTGACCCGGCAGCTTGCTGGTCTGACCCGGCAGCTTGCTGGTCTGACCCGGCAGCTTGCTGGTCCAGGAAACCCTCTGCAGCCCTACTGGTCTCCTCCACGGAGACCTCAGAGTCCTGCAGCGGCGGCCGTGTTGCCGCGACCTCCTGGAGCTTCAGCTCCGAGTCACCTGCATGGATCTGAGCCTCTTCCACCGGTCTCATGGTCTCAGACTCAATCACTGTGGTCTCTGTCTCCTCCTCCTCCTCCTCCTCCCCCTCCTCCATCGGGGTCGCGTTAGCTTGGTGAGAAGCGGATCCAGCTACGTGCTTCTCTTCCACTTGGCTCTCTCCATTTACACGAGTATTCAGCTGTGAGCTCTCCTCTGACCCACCAAGACTGTCCTCCTCCTCCTCCTCCTCCTCCTCCTCTTCCTCCTCCTGCTCTTGATTCAACTTGAGAGAAGCTCCGTCTGTGTGACTGAGCAGCTGCAGGGTAACGTTCTAAAAAAGACCCACAAGGCTCATTAAAGACAAGATCAAAGTAGGTCTATAACTATCACCTGTTATTACGCAACTGCCACCTGTTATAATGCAACTATTACCTGTTATAATGCAACTATTACCTGTTATAATGCACCGGTACCTGTTATTATGCAACTATTACCTGTTATAATGCAACTATTACCTGTTATAATGCAACTATTACCTGTTATAATGCACCGGTACCTGTTAGAATGCAACTATTACCTGTTATAATGCAACTATTACCTGTTATAATGCAACTATTACCTGTTATAATGCAAATATTACCTGTTATAATGCAACTATTACCTGTTATAATGTACCGGTACCTGTTATAATGCAACTATAACCTGTTAGAATGCAAATATTACCTGTTAGAATGCAACTATAACCTGTTATAATGCACCTATTACCTGTTATAATGCAACTATTACCTGTTATAATGCAACTATTACCTGTTCTAATGCAACTATTACCTATTATAATGTACCGCTACCTGTTATTATGCAACTATTACCTGTAATAATGCAACTATTACCTGTAATAATGCAACTATTACCTGTTATAATGCAACTATAACCTGTTAGAATGCAAATATTACCTGTTATAATGCACCGGTACCTGTTATTATGCAACTATTACCTGTTATAATGCAACTATTACCTGTTATAATGCAACTATTACCTGTTATAATGCACCGGTACCTGTTAGAATGCAAATATTACCTGTTAGAATGCAACTATAACCTGTTATAATGCACCTATTACCTGTTATAATGCAACTATTACCGTTATAATGCAACTATTACCTGTTATAATGCAACTATAACCTGTTATAATGTACCGGTACCTGTTATAATGCAACTATAACCTGTTAGAATGCAAATATTACCTGTTAGAATGCAACTATAACCTGTTATAATGCACCTATTACCTGTTATAATGCAACTATTACCTGTTATAATGCAACTATTACCTGTTATAATGTACCGGTACCTGTTATAATGCAACTATAACCTGTTAGAATGCAAATATTACCTGTTAGAATGCAACTATAACCTGTTATAATGCAACTATTACCTGTTATAATGCAACTATTACCGTTATAATGCAACTATTACCTGTTATAATGCAACTATTACCTGTTATAATGCAACTATTACCTGTTATAATGTACCGGTACCTGTTATAATGCAACTATTACCTGTTATAATGCAACTATTACCTGTTATAATGCAACTATTACCTGTTATAATGCAACTATTACCTGTTATAATGCAACTATTACCTGTTATAATGCACCAGCACAGGTCACAGCCATACCTTGATAGTGGTGACGATAATGCCCAGGACAGCCTGACCATTGTAAGATTCCCCGACTTCAAACTCTCCTCTCAGAGAATGGAACACTCCATTCATCACACGCTTAACCTGCGCACACACAAACACACACACAGGCACAGACACACACAGGCACACACACACACACACAGGCACACACCCACACATACCCCCACACACCCACAGGCACAGACACACACCCCCACACACACACACACAGGTTATGATGATGACCGGTTCTATCGGTTCTGGTTGGACCTGATGGTTGGTCACAGGTCAGGTGTGAGCAGGTCCCACCCAGATGATGGCTCACCTCTGCTGCCAGGTCTCCTGAGGGCTTCTGCTCCAGGAGGCTCCTCTCCAGCTCGGCCACTCTCTGTTCCAACTTGGACCTGTCAGTAGTTCCTTGCTGCTCCAGGTCTGAGTACTGGGAGGACAAGAACCAAGAGCCAACATGAGCTGCGCTCCCTCATCCTCTGCTCGTGGCTGATGTGTCCGTTACACAGAGAAAAGCGGACCTTCTGCTGAAGAAGGAGCAGCTCCTCGCTCCGCTTCTCCTGCTCCTCTGAGTTTCTCGAACGCTTCACACACATCAGCTGAAAGGTGTCAAAATAACCAGGCAACACTGTGAGTTGTGGACTGTAGGAACATGCAGGAACATGCAGGGGTGCATCTTGAGCAGCGCACCTTCTCCTGCAGCTCCCTCAGCTGGTCCTGGAGGTGGTCTCCCTGGTCCCTCAGCCGGGCCAGCTCGGCGCTGTGCTGCTCTTCAGCAGAGGCCAACAACTGGTGGCACTTTGTCTTCCACTCGTTCTCCAGCTCCGCCTGCATCTGGCACATCTGAAAGCATAAAGTGGATCCACTGCGGCGTCGTCCTGGTAACGCCTGTGTGTGTGTGTGTGTGTGTGGTACCTGGTCAGACACGCTGTGCTCAGTGCTGCTCCTGGCTCTGCGGAGCTGAGCCCACAGGTTCTCCTGCTCCTGCTGGCTGCTCCTACGTAGCTCCTCCAGCTCCTCCTCCCGCCGCTGCACCTCTGCCTGCCACTTCTTCTTCCTTTCCAGCAGCGTCTTTTACAGAACAGACGGACACAGTCCTGGGGGTTTACATCCCTCCCAGCCACAACGGGAGTGTGAGAGACAACCTCTGCTTCCTTACTCGTTCCAGACTTCCCTTCTCAACCTTCAGGTCCTGCAGCTCCTCCTCCAAGCTGTTGACTCTGAGCTCCATCTGCTGTCGTCTCTGCTTCTCTGAGCGGTAGCGAGCCTGGGTGGCCTCTGCTGCCTCCTTCAGCTCTGGAGCACAGGAGCATCCCTGGTTAGAAACACACACACACACACACGCACACGCGCGCACCTCATCAGCACCAACCTTCCAGCTGTGTCTCCAGGCCAGCGACGCGCTGGCTCTGCTGGTCACTGCTCTGCAGGGCTGAGCTCAGCTTGTTCTGCAGCTCCACAGCCTTCTGCTGCTGAGAGGACGCTTCCAGCTGCAGCTGAGACTGTCGGGCTGTGGACACAGCCAGGTCCTCGGTGAGACGCACCTGGTGGAGATAGAGGAGGACATGGGCTGGGTGAGAGGAGGCGGCTGCACCGGAGCAGTGCGTGCGTGCAACAACAGCGTGGATGAGGAGCTGCTGACGAGGGGACAGCCGGAGCCTGTGGGAGAAATGTGGTGAGGGACCGCTGATGATGGAACGACAGGAACGTCTGTTCATGAACGATGGAATGGAGACGGTGAAACCAGAGGCAGCCAATGAGATCTGGGTCCAACAGGCACATCTGCAGGCGCAGAAACCTCAGCAATGATCTGAACGGTCCTGGAGCTTTGGTGGGCTCAGACCTTGGGGACGAGCTGGACTGTTTGGTTTAATCTGATTCGAGCCAATTCTGCAGGCAGGTGCTGTTTGACCGAGGTCTGGAAGCAGGAAACAGAGAAAGCAGGCTCACCTGGCCAGAGCCAAGGTCCTGGGGCTGTGTGGGCTGAGGAGAGAGAGCAGTCAATGCCACCAGTTCCTCTGAAGACAGCACAAAACACCACGCAGAGAAGTTCTGAAGCCCTGAGCCAGATCAGCAGCAGCACAGACAAAGCCACTGACTCAAGGGACCAATACCAACCCCCCCGCCCCCAGCAGGCTCCGTCAGACCTCCACCCTAAACAGGGTGTGTGGCCTCCTGCAGAGACTCCTGCCACCCACGACACTGTCTGATGGCCCTCCTGCCCTGTGGGTGGCGCTGCAGGACAGCTCACTGTCTGATGGCCCTCCTGCCCTCTGGGTGGCGCTGCAGGACAGCTCACTGTCTGATGGCCCTCCTGCCCTCTGATGGCCCTCCTGCCCTGTGGGTGGCGCTGCAGGACAGCTCACTGTCTGATGGCCCTCCTGCCCTCTGATGGCCCTCCTGCCCTCTGGGTGGCGCTGCAGGACAGCTCACTGTCTGATGGCCCTCCTGCCCTCTGATGGCCCTCCTGCCCTCTGATGGCCCTCCTGCCCTGTGGGTGGCGCTGCAGGACAGCTCACTGTCTGATGGCCCTCCTGCCCTCTGATGGCCCTCCTGCCCTCTGATGGCCCTCCTGCCCTGTGGGTGGCGCTGCAGGACAGCTCACTGTCTGATGGCCCTCCTGCCCTCTGGGTGGCGCTGCAGGACAGCTCACTGTCTGATGGCCCTCCTGCCCTCTGGGTGGCGCTGCAGGACGTCTTCACCGTGGTGGCAGGTGTGTGCTGGCCTCCCTCACTCTTCTTCTTGGCTGGAGACTCTGAGCAGATTTTACCATCCACCTTCATCCTCCGATGATCTGCCTGGACTCTGTGGCACCTCTGGTGAGGTGGACACCAGTTTGGAGCATCTGCTGGCTCCGACCTGTAGTCAGGTGACCTTCACTAACTCTGAGGGTGGCATGGTGGGGCTGGACCTCTGCTCAGCGAGCCTGAATACCCTGCAAACATGGCTGGTGTGCAGCGGTCTGCGGCTCTCTCTCTCTCACTCACCTTTTCCTGCTCAGCCTGGAGCAGCTTGGCCTGGCTCTGTTCATTGGACATCTTGAAGGAATCATTCCTCTTCTCCAGCAGCAGGTTACTCTTCTCCAGGTACCTGCTCAGAGCCCAGAGTCACTTGTAAGGAGCAGAAAAACCAGCCTGGTGTATTTCAGCAGTCCCTGAACTTCTGCTCGTGTCTGGAGAACTGCAACAGACTCACTAATACAGCAGTTTAGCCAAGAGAGGACAGGTTTGGTTCCACATAAGCATCCAGCTCAGCTTAGTGTTTCAGTCCTGAGACTTGTCTTCACTCTTGGCTACTTTACTCATTACTTAGGGTTGCTGGAGGTGGGATGCCTCAGGGCCAAACAGGAAAATGCTGGCAGGAACCAAAGTTTTCAAAGGCTCTTTTGATACCTTCTGACTCACCTCTGGTTCTGCTCGATGAGCTCACTGATCTTATGGTTCTGTTCCTCTATGCGAGAGCTTTTCTCAAAGACTTCCTTCTTCAAACATTCATTTTCCTGCCAATGAAAGAGATCAGGTCAGTCCCAGCGACCTGCCGGAGATCAAAGCATCAAAGCGTGCGTGCGTGTGTGCGTGCGTGTGTGCGTGCGCTGCACCTGAACGATCCTCTGGATGTTGTGCAGAATGATGGAGGTTTCCATGGGCATGCTGGACACCCCGGCCGACAGGTTGGTCTGCTTCTGTAGGTCATCTATCTGCCACAAACATGCCAAAGACAATGAGTGACGCTCTCGTGCACAGCGGCGGTTCCTGAACCCTGAACGCAGCACAGACCTTTGAGCTCAGCTGATCCACTTTGTCCGCCACTTTTCCAATGGACAGACGGATCTCGGTGTTTTGTTGCCTCGCCTCGGTCATCAAGAACGACGTCACATCAGTGGAGCCTGGACCCCCCCATCACAACCATGACAGCTATTAAGCTCCGCCCCCTGACCTCAAGCGAGATGATTGCTAGGTGTCAGGTGGAGAGCTGACCTATGTACGGGGCAGCTTGTCCAGCAGGCTGCAGCGCGGTCTGGGCCACAGACGGGTGCGTGTAGGCGTACGGCTGTGACCCAATGGCACACCTCCATTAAACATATGCAGGTCTATGATCGGGACTCATGCAGCTTCATCTGCAGCACGTCTCACCTGAAAGGCAGGACCTGGCAGCCTGGGGGGACCAGAGCTCACCACAGGAAGTAGGGCAGAAGGTGGCGCTGCGTGACCGAAACCTGCAGAAGAGCGGAGCCACCTGTCAGGGGCGTGGAGCCAAAGACGCACAATGGCGCTATCAGGCTGTGCTAGCAGCTTACTGAAGGTTGGAGGTGCCACAGTGCACATCTGCTCAGCAGCAGCAGCGGCAGCGGCAGCGGCAGCGGCAGCAGCAGCGGCAGCGGCAGCAGCAGGCCGCTCCTTGGTTCTGCTGCCGCTGGTGTCCTGGAACAGATCACAGGCAGCTGTATTAGAACTACGCTAACGTTAGCTACTGCCATTAGCATCACAGCCTGTGAGTCCCAGTCCAGCCGTGAGGGGACGACAGTCCACCGAGACAGGGACACAGCTGAGGTACTGACCAGGCTCATCTCCTGACCGCATGGCCACACCTCCACAGGTGGACGTTATCGTCCTCTGGAGGGCTGGCTGGTAAATTCCCGTGTCCAAATGGGACAGGGGACTTTTGGAGACAATCCAGGTACTTGCTCAATCTAAAGAGTCTCACGGTGTCCTGAACCCACCTCAAGCTCCGAGTCGCTGGACTCAGGTTGGCTGGAAGCTCCTTTCAGAAAGGGCAGCATGGGCTGTCCCATCTTAGCCATGCGGGAGATGAGGTTGGCTTTGGTCACGTCTGGATTCTGAGGGGTGACAAACAACTCACAGCTCAGGTGCAACATCTCAAGGTGTCACTCATCTTCAGTGGTGCTGCTTACCGCCAGCTGCTCGCTCAGAGAGTTGGACTTGGATCGAAGTTCCCTGACAAAACAAGAGGGTGGCAGATGAAGCCGCCCGTCGCAACACACAGGTGGGACACAGTGTCCTACTGGACTCGAATCTCACCCCAGCCCCCCTGGAGCCGTGGTGGGTGGCTGTCCTGGAACCTCTGAGGCCACCGTCTCAGTGCTGGAGGAGGAGGGAGCAGGAGAAGGTGCAGCAGGCTCTCTGGGGCTGACGCTACTGTGCTCAGACACACCGTCCTTGGCAAATTTCACCTGAAGTCTCAAAAAGAACATTAGTTGGGTCTTTGGAAGTAAAGACAGGTGCTATCTCCTGAACGGTTGGTGGAGAATGATGGAGGGATGGACGTAAAGATGTGGGGCAGAAGAAAAGGCTCAGGGTACCCGCTGAAGCTCCACTTCAAAGATGAGTGTGCTGTTGGCCGGGACACGGTTGGGGACCCCCTTGGCCCCGTACGCGAGGTGGGGGGGGACGATGATGAGTCGGTGGCCAGATTTCTTCATTCCCAGCATTCCTTCCTCCCAGCCCTGGTTCCAACAACAGCAGGACACAATGACATGGAGCTTTAGAGGGAACCATGAGGTCACACGTCAGGCAACTCCAATGAAGCAAAGAGGACGTTTGGTGGTGACGTGACGGACGGACGGACGGAGGGGTGTCCGTCTGTCCGACAGGAGGGTAAGACCATGATGGTCAACCAGGGAGTTGAGTGGACCTGCTGGTCCATGTGTTGCTCTTAAAGACTCTTATAAATGATATAAACGTACATGAGGGATTTATGAGTGACATGATGCAGCTCAGAAAGCTCAAATGTTGTTCTGATACTCACTTTGATCACTTTTCCCGACCCAACTTTAAATCGCAGCAGCTTGTCTTTGTTCTGGTTGGAATCAAAGACCTACAATGATTTTGAAAAGGAGGAGGTGAGAACATCAATGTTTCTTCAGGTGTAGACACCTACAGGAACCGGTGGCCACGCTGTCCCACCTGTCCAATCCCATGATTGTGCATGAGCCAGCCGGTGTAGGAAACCTCCAGGAAGTCGCCCATCTCCACCGCCTGACCCTCACCAACTCTCAGATCCTGGACCAGGGCAGCATCTAGGGAGGCGGCGCTGTTGGCTTTGGCCAAACACACCTGAAGAACAGCAGCAACCAGCAGTGAGGTCAGAGCGGTTCCTGCTACAGAGGAGGAGCAACGGTGGCGCTCTTCACCTCTCTGCAGAAGTCTGACGAAGATTTCTCCGATTCAAAAATAACAGACCAGTTCTGCATCTGGTCATCGTAGAAGGTGTAGTAGCTGTTGGGCTGAAGCTGCAAGAGAAGGAACGGGGGGTGAGAGGGTGGTGGTGGTGGTGATGATGGTGATGGTGATGGTGGTGGTGGTGGTGGTGGTGATGATGGTGATGGTGATGGTGGTGGTGATGGTGATGGTGATGATGGTGATGGTGGTGATGGTGGTGGTGATGGTGATGGTGGTGGTGGTGTGTGATGATGGTGGTGGTGGTGATGGTGGTGGTGGTGATGGTGATGGTGGTGGTGATGGTGGTGGTGGTAGTGATGATGGTGGTGGTGGTGATGATGGTGGTGGTGATGGTGGTGGTGGTGATGATGATGGTGGTGGTGGTGATGATGGTGGTGGTGATGATGGTGGTGGTGGTGGTGATGATGGTGGTGGTGGTGATGATGATGGTGGTGGTGGTGATGGTGGTGGTGGTGATGGTGATGGTGGTGGTGATGGTGGTGGTGGTGATGATGATGGTGGTGGTGGTGATGATGGTGGTGGTGGTGGTGATGATGATGATGGTGGTGATGATGATGGTGATGATGATGATGGTGGTGGTGATGATGGTGATGATGATGATGGTGGTGGTCATGATGGTGGTGGTGGTGGTGATGATGATGATGGTGGTGGTGGTGGTGGTGGTGATGATGGTGATGGTGATGGTGGTGGTGGTGGTGGTGGTGATGATGGTGATGATGGTGGTGGTGATGATGATGGTGGTGGTGATGATGGTGGTGGTGGTGGTGATGATGGTGGTGGTGGTGGTGGTGATGATGATGGTGGTGGTGGTGATGATGGTGGTGGTGGTGGTGATGATGATGATGGTGGTGATGATGATGGTGATGATGATGATGGTGGTGGTGATGATGGTGATGATGATGATGGTGGTGGTCATGATGGTGGTGGTGGTGGTGATGATGGTGGTGGTGGTGATGATGATGATGGTGATGGTGATGGTGGTGGTGATGATGGTGGTGATGATGGTGGTGATGGTGGTGGTGATGATGATGGTGGTGGTGGTGGTGATGGTGGTGATGGTGGTGATGGTGATGGTGGTGATGGTGTGTGATGGTGGTGATGGTGGTGGTGGTGGTGTGTGATGGTGTGTGATGGTGGTGATGGTGGTGATGGTGTGTGATGGTGTGTGATGGTGATGGTGGTGATGGTGTGTGATGGTGGTGATGGTGTGTGATGGTGGTGATGGTGTGTGATGGTGTGTGATGGTGGTGATGGTGGTGGTGGTGGTGATGATGGTGGTGGTGATGGTGGTGATGGTGGTGGTGGTGATGATGGTGGTGATGGTGGTGGTGATGATGATGGTGGTGGTGATGATGGTGGTGGTGGTGGTGATGATGGTGGTGGTGGTGGTGGTGGTGGTGATGGTGGTGGTGATGATGGTGGTGGTGGTGGTGATGATGGTGGTGGTGATGGTGGTGATGGTGATGATGATGGTGGTGGTGGTGATGATGATGGTGGTGATGATGGTGGTGGTGATGATGATGGTGATGGTGGTGATGATGATGGTGATGATGGTGATGATGATGATGGTGATGATGGTGTGTGATGGTGGTGATGGTGGTGATGATGTGTGATGGTGGTGATGGTGTGTGATGGTGGTGGTGATGGTGGTGATGATGTGTGATGGTGGTGATGATGTGTGATGGTGGTGGTGGTGGTGATGATGTGTGATGGTGGTGATGATGTGTGATGGTGGTGATGGTGGTGATGGTGTGTGATGGTGGTGGTGGTGGTGATGGTGGTGATGATGTGTGATGGTGGTGATGGTGGTGATGGTGTGTGATGGTGGTGATGGTGGTGGTGGTGGTGTGTGATGGTGTGTGATGGTGGTGATGGTGGTGATGGTGTGTGATGGTGTGTGATGGTGATGGTGGTGATGGTGTGTGATGGTGGTGATGGTGTGTGATGGTGGTGATGGTGTGTGATGGTGTGTGATGGTGATGGTGGTGATGGTGTGTGATGGTGGTGATGGTGTGTGATGGTGGTGATGGTGTGTGATGGTGTGTGATGGTGGTGATGGTGGTGGTGGTGGTGATGATGGTGGTGGTGATGGTGGTGATGGTGGTGGTGGTGATGATGGTGGTGATGGTGGTGGTGATGATGATGGTGGTGGTGATGATGGTGGTGGTGGTGGTGATGATGGTGGTGGTGGTGGTGGTGGTGGTGATGGTGGTGGTGATGATGGTGGTGGTGGTGGTGATGATGGTGGTGGTGGTGGTGATGATGGTGGTGGTGATGATGGTGGTGGTGGTGGTGGTGGTGATGATGATGGTGGTGATGATGGTGGTGGTGATGATGATGGTGATGGTGGTGATGATGATGGTGATGATGGTGATGATGATGATGGTGATGATGGTGTGTGATGGTGGTGATGATGTGTGATGGTGGTGATGGTGTGTGATGGTGGTGGTGATGGTGGTGATGATGTGTGATGGTGGTGATGATGTGTGATGGTGGTGGTGGTGGTGATGATGTGTGATGGTGGTGATGATGTGTGATGGTGGTGATGGTGGTGATGGTGTGTGATGGTGGTGGTGGTGGTGATGGTGGTGATGATGTGTGATGGTGGTGATGGTGGTGATGGTGTGTGATGGTGGTGATGGTGGTGGTGGTGGTGTGATGGTGGTGATGGTGTGTGATGGTGGTGATGGTGATGGTGTGTGATGGTGGTGATGGTGTGTGATGGTGGTGATGGTGTGTGATGGGGGTGATTGTGATGATGTGTCACTCTTACTGTGAAAACAAAGTGCAGGTGGATCTTGGCTGAGGCCACTTGCTTCTGTTGGTTCAGGTACAGGAGAAGCTTGTACTGCACAAAAGGAGGTGAATGAGATGGTGGCATCAGCAGGTGAGACAGATGAGACAGATGAGACAGGTGAGACAGATTAGACAGGTGAGACAGATTAGACAGATCAGACAGGTGAGACAGATCAGACAGGTGAGACAGATCAGACAGGTGACACAGATCAGACAGGTGAGCCACAGGTGACACAGATCAGACAGGTGAGACAGATCAGACAGGTGACACACAGGTGAGACAGATCAGACAGGTGAGACAGATCAGACAGGTGAGACAGATCAGACAGGTGAGCCACAGGTGAGACAGATCAAACAGGTGAGACAGATCAAACAGGTGAGACAGATTAGACAGGTGAGACAGATGAGACAGATGAGACAGGTGAGACAGATTAGACAGGTGAGACAGATTAGACAGATCAGACAGGTGAGACAGATCAGACAGGTGACACAGATCAGACAGGTGAGCCACAGGTGACACAGATCAGACAGGTGAGACAGATCAGACAGGTGACACACAGGTGAGACAGATCAGACAGGTGAGACAGATCAGACAGGTGAGACAGATCAGACAGGTGAGCCACAGGTGAGACAGATCAAACAGGTGAGACAGATTAGACAGGTGAGACAGATTAGACAGGTGAGACACAGGTGAGACAGATCAGACAGGTGAGACAGATTAGACAGGTGAGACACAGGTGAGACAGATCAGACAGGTGAGACAGATTAGACAGATCAGACAGGTGAGACAGATCAGACAGGTGACACACAGGTGAGACAGGTGAGCCACAGGTGAGACAGATCAGACAGGTGAGACAGATTAGACAGGTGAGACAGATGAGACAGATGAGACAGGTGAGACAGATTAGACAGGTGAGACAGATTAGACAGATCAGACAGGTGAGACAGATCAGACAGGTGACACAGATCAGACAGGTGAGCCACAGGTGACACAGATCAGACAGGTGAGACAGATCAGACAGGTGACACACAGGTGAGACAGATCAGACAGGTGAGACAGATCAGACAGGTGAGACAGATCAGACAGGTGAGCCACAGGTGAGACAGATCAAACAGGTGAGACAGATTAGACAGGTGAGACAGATTAGACAGGTGAGACAGATCAGACAGGTGAGCCACAGGTGAGACAGATCAAACAGGTGAGACAGATCAAACAGGTGAGACAGATTAGACAGGTGAGACAGATGAGACAGATGAGACAGGTGAGACAGATTAGACAGGTGAGACAGATTAGACAGATCAGACAGGTGAGACAGATCAGACAGGTGACACAGATCAGACAGGTGAGCCACAGGTGACACAGATCAGACAGGTGAGACAGATCAGACAGGTGACACACAGGTGAGACAGATCAGACAGGTGAGACAGATCAGACAGGTGAGACAGATCAGACAGGTGAGCCACAGGTGAGACAGATCAAACAGGTGAGACAGATTAGACAGGTGAGACAGATTAGACAGGTGAGACACAGGTGAGACAGATCAGACAGGTGAGACAGATTAGACAGGTGAGACACAGGTGAGACAGATCAGACAGGTGAGACAGATTAGACAGATCAGACAGGTGAGACAGATCAGACAGGTGACACACAGGTGAGACAGGTGAGCCACAGGTGAGACAGATCAGACAGGTGACACAGATCAGACAGGTGACACAGATCAGACAGGTGAGCCACAGGTGACACAGATCAGACAGGTGAGACAGATCAGACAGGTGACACACAGGTGAGACAGATCAGACAGGTGACACACAGGTGAGACAGATCAGACAGGTGAGACAGATCAGACAGGTGAGACAGATCAGACAGGTGAGCCACAGGTGAGACAGATCAAACAGGTGAGACAGATTAGACAGGTGAGACACAGGTGAGACAGATCAGACAGGTGAGACAGATTAGACAGGTGAGACAGATCAGACAGGTGAGACAGGTGAGACAGATCAGACAGGTGACACACAGGTGAGACAGATCAGACAGGTGACACACAGGTGAGACAGATCAGACAGGTGAGACAGATCAGACAAGTGAGACAGATCAGACAGGTGAGACAGATCAGACAGGTGAGCCACAGGTGAGACAGATCAAACAGGTGAGACAGATTAGACAGGTGAGACACAGGTGAGACAGATTAGACAGATCAGACAGGTGAGACAGATCAGACAGGTGACACACAGGTGAGACAGGTGAGCCACAGGTGAGACAGATCAGACAGGTGAGACAGATCAGACAGGTGACACACAGGTGAGACAGATCAGACAGGTGAGCCACAGGTGAGACAGATCAAACAGGTGAGACAGATTAGACAGGTGAGACAGATTAGACAGGTGACACAGATCAGACAGGTGAGACAGATTAGACAGGTGAGACAGATCAGACAGGTGAGACAGATCAGACAGGTGAGACAGGTGACACAGATGAGCCACAGGTGAGTCAGATCAGACAGGTGAGTCAGATCAGACAGGTGAGCCACAGGTGAGACAGATGAGACAGGTGACACAGATCAGACAGGTGAGCCACAGGTGAGACAGGTGAGCCACAGGTGAGACAGATGAGACAGGTGAGACAGATCAGACAGGTGAGACAGATCAGACAGGTGACACAGATCAGACAGGTGACACAGATCAGACAGGTGAGCCACAGGTGAGACAGATCAGACAGGTGAGCCACAGGTGAGACAGATCAGACAGGTGAGCCACAGGTGAGACAGATGAGACAGGTGACACAGATCAGACAGGTGAGCCACAGGTGAGACAGATGAGACAGGTGAGACAGATCAGACAGGTGACACAGATCAGACAGGTGAGCCACAGGTGAGACAGATCAGACAGGTGAGCCACAGGTGAGCCACAGGTGAGCCAGATGAGACAGGTGACACAGATGAGACAGGTGACACAGATCAGACAGGTGACACAGATCAGACAGGTGACACAGATCAGACAGGTGAGACACAGGTGAGACAGGTGAGCCACAGGTGAGACAGATCAGACAGGTGAGCCACAGGTGAGCCACAGGTGAGACAGGTGAGCCACAGGTGAGCCACAGGTGAGACAGATCAGACAGGTGAGCCACAGATCAGACAGGTGAGACAGGTGAGCCACAGGTGAGACAGGTGAGCCAGATGAGACAGGTGAGCCACAGGTGAGCCACAGGTGAGACAGGTGAGCCACAGGTGAGACAGATCAGACAGGTGAGCCACAGATCAGACAGGTGAGACAGGTGAGCCACAGGTGAGACAGATCAGACAGGTGAGCCACAGATCAGACAGGTGAGCCACAGGTGAGACAGGTGAGTCAGATGAGACAGGTGAGCCACAGGTGAGACAGGTGAGCCACAGATGAGACAGGTGAGCCACAGGTGAGACAGATCAGACAGGTGAGCCACAGGTGAGCCACAGGTGAGCCACAGGTGAGCAGCCTGCCAGGCTCTCACCTCCTTGCCCGTGTGGTTGCCCAGCACAGCAGCTCCCAGCTTCCCCTGCTTTACGTACTGGCCATTGATGCTGAACATGGAAGAGACACAAGAGGCTTTGATTTGCTTTGAAGTCAGGGCTCCGTTTCCATGGTGACAATAAGCAACAGTGTAAAATGCGGCTCACTATCGGAACGTCTGGACAGCCGTGGCGAACAGCACAGCGGGGGCTCCGGCGGGCGGGGGGGCCTTCGGGGCCAGCGGAGCTGAGGACAGAAGGCACAGTCAGTCCTGCTGGGTCTGGTCCTACGCCTGGGGCTGGGTGGGGGTCTCACCAGGGGTGGGGGTCTCACCAGGGGTGGAGTTCTTTCTGGGCTGCTTCGGTGCCGTGTACTGGAAGGACTCGTTTCCCTGACTGGTGTTCTGGTCCAGCCCGAAGAGAGAAGCCAGCTTGGCCCTGCAATGATGACACCTGGTGACTAAAGCAGAACCAGGCTGAGAGCTTCAGGAGGGGGGGCGGCTGCATCTGGAGGCTCCTGTCCCAGAGCCTCGGCCTGCACTCCCACGTGCACTCTCACGTGCACGTCCCATGGTGTCACATTCAAGAACAAGGCGAGGAGCGTGGGCTCGGTGCCGAAGACGCCGGACGGAGGTTCAGGCAGCATGTGACCGGACTTAGCTGCTGCATCAGCAGTTCCACAGCGCGGCCAGTGTTCACACGCGCGCACACACGCACGCACGCACACTCACACAAGCTAAAACGGCCCCAGTCACAGCCGCACAACGGAAGGGATTCTTTCGCTACTCATCCTTTAGGTTAGCAAATACACCCCATAAACCTGTCTCACCCACGGCTTTTAAACTTTAAACTCGGCCGCTAAATCCAGAGGCGCATGCGCGAATGCAGTCTCTCATACGTGTGTGAGGATGTATGTGCGTGCGTGCGTGATACATTAAGTTGGTGACTTGAACATTCTGCGCTGTTTTAACACATTTACGGAGAATCACGGAGAATCTTAGGTGGTTTCTTGGTTTCATCTCCTTAGATTGTCCAGCGTTCGACCAGAGATAAAAGCGAATCAGGTGTCAAACAAACAGCATTAGCGGAACAAACTAACCCTCCTGTTGGAGACAGGAAGTCCCCGTCTTCATCTTCCCCGCCGAACATCTTCTTATTTCTGAATCTTTTCTTACAGAATGGGTCTAATAGTCTCAAGACTGGGCTCTTCAGTCATGACTACTTTGTTAAGCTCCCACTTCCTTTTCCTGTTCGTTGTGAAGTCAGCTGACGCCCCACGTGACCCTGCGGCAGTTGCCTCCTTTGGCCACCAGAGGGCGCCAGACACCCGAGGACCTGCACACGGCCGAGCTCTGCCCTGAAGCTGAATTTAGCTGAGTTATTTATGATGATGGACCTCACAGTACACGCTCCTGTCTTCATCTCCCTCGTCCTGTCTTCATCTCCTTCATCCTGTCTTCATCTCCTTCATCCTGTCTTCATCTCCTTCATCCTTCATCTCCTTCATCCTGTCTTCATCTCCTTCATCTCCTTCATCTCCTTCATCCTGTCTTCATCTCCTTCATCCTTCATCTCCTTCATTTGTGTATGTGTTTGTGTGTGTGTGTGTGGGTGTGGATGTGTGTGTGTGTGTAGTGTGTTTGTGTGGGTGGGTGTGTGTGTGTGTAGTGTGTTTGTGTGTGTGTGTGGGTGTGTGTGTGTGTAGTGTGTTTGTGTGGGTGTGTGTGTGTGTGTGTAGTGTGTTTGTGTGTGTATGTGGGTGTGTGTGTGTGTGTGGAGGGATCACATCTCTGGCCTGGCTGGGAGCGGCTGGGTCTCCCCCGGAGGAGCTGATGGAAGTGGCCGGGGGGGGGGGGGTCTGGGCCCTCCTGAAGCTGCTGCCCCCACGACCCGGATCCGGATAAGCGGGAGAAAACGAAACGAAACGAAAGATATACTTTTGCAGCGGGATATGTGTTCCTGAGTGCCCAAGTTTTTCCTCTTGGTGCTTATTTATATTTATTGTGTAAACTACTGCACCATCCTGGGGGAGATGAGGAAGATGAAGAGGAGGAAGGTCAGCAGCGATTATAGCTGCAGTTTCTGACAGACTTAAATAAGATTAACAGAAATGGATGAGTTACTGTCTCCCTCTAGTGGACAGTGAGGGACACTACAGCCAGTGCTCAATTATAATAATAATGATAATTTTCTGTGCTGTTTCACATTCCATCCACCTTTAAATGTGTTTTGGGGGCTTTCACGTCTTTGTGGCGTGTCATCGGTGTTTTAACTTTAAGACTAAAGCTAATACACTGCTTTCCAAGCTACTACGCAAATTACATTCTTTTATCTAAATAGTTGATCCAAACAACAGCAGTTGAATGTTACTGAACAAAACTCGCAATAATCTTTTTTACATCCTTTTTTTAAATAGAGACGCGGTGGTGCTTGTATCCCCCTGTTTGCAGGTCTCTGAAGGCCCAGTCTGGGTCACCACATGTTCTGAGATGATCCTGTCCCTTCTTCCTGCCTTGGGTTGTGGTGGCTACTTCTTTAGCCTGTTATAGGGTTCTGATTCCACCCAACTTGTGTTCCAGTGGGTGGTGAGAGTCCAATGGGAGGTGCTGATCTGTGTGGGGGGGTTCTGTGGACCTCGATGCTGAGCTTTGTGTCCATCTTCACTGCACAGTCCAGGAAGGCCAGATGAATGTGACGTAACCATCTGTGGTTGAGAACGCCTTCAGTTCTTTGTTAGAATCTTGACCCAGGTGTCGTCCACATATCTGAACCAGGGGCTTGGGCCGGTTCCTGTGAAGGATGTCGGGCTCAGGTTTCAACCTTCTCCCAGTTTACTGTAGACTGGCAACTATGGGAGATACTGGTGAGCACCTCCTCCTGGTCCAGACCCTGTTTTATTCCCAACACCCCCCCGAGACCTGAGCGTCAGGACGTTGCCACTCAAACTTTGCCCCCTGGTGCTTGTGGAGATGCTCCCACTCCATCCAAGATTGAGTCCGTCTGTCATGAGCAGCACGTGATGGCTGAAGGGGGCAACAGTGGAGACGAGACAAAGGGAATGGTGTGGTCTAAGGGCACACCCCAGGCTGAGTTCCCCCAGATGGGTAGAGGTGTGGACATCCCAGGGCCAGTGTCGGAGCTCCAGCCCTCCAAGGCTCCCAGAGACTGCCCACAGCCTGTAAGTGTTAGCCAGATCCACACATCTGGCCGTCATCTGCACCTGGAGAAAGTTTTTATTTCCTGATAAATTCTGTCTAGTTGAGCGTTCAAGATCAGTTTTCTTTGGCCTGACAACATTCTCCACATTGTGTCCTTTTGAGTCATTTAAATAGATAAAGCTAAATGTGCAGACACCATATGTCCAGCAGGTGGCAGCGCCACTTTGCTCAGTGTAACGCTATTGTGGAACGACGGGGGCGCTAACGAGCCTCGTGGGGTCTGAGCAGCTTGATATGACAGAGCGAAGAAGTAAGCCGCGTCCTGATTGGTCAGTTCTGAAGCGGGCCAGACATGGCTGACGGTACCGGGGAGACAGCGGCCAAAAGATCCTATTTTCACAAAGAAAGAATAAAGTGCAGTCCCGAGGAGGAGGCCAGGCTGGAAAGAGAACATTTCTGGAGAATAATCGATGCTTTTTCTTATTACAGGTATCAAATCTTCCATTATAATCCAAGGTAGACAGCGTAGGCGTGAGGAGAGGAGGCGATGCAGTTTGAGCTAAACTGGTCCATTATTAGTAGACGAAGCATCGATTCATTCCGTTAAATTGGTTTATATTTAACCTGCTTCCTGCAGTATTAAGTTGCTATTCATTAGTTCTTATAATGGCTCTCTCAGTTGATTGAACCAGTTACATGGTGAACATGAGGTCGGTGGAAAATCTTTAGCTTAGAAAAACCTCCTGGGCTTCTTTTAGATGTTGCGGGACTAAAGTGTGGAATCTTTCCGGCCCGACTAACTTGTGCTTTAACCTTTGTTCTCCGAAGACTTTCAGTCCAGTGGAGTCTCGTTTGAAGACTGTACATTTATATTCCCGCTCTGCACTTTAAAAGTGGAGCCCCCAAGGAAGCACAGCGAAGTGTCCTTGTTAGGAAGGAGAAGTTGGCAGGAAGCGATGCACAGCGAAGTGTCCTTGTTAGGAAGGAGAAGTTGGCAGGAAGCGATGCACAGCGAAGTGTCCTTGTTAGGAAGGAGAAGTTGGCAGGAAGCGAAGCACAGCGAAGTGTCCTTGTTAGGAAGGAGAAGTTGGCAGGAAGCGAAGCACAGTGAAGTGTCCTTGTTAGGGAGGAGAAGTTGGCAGGAAGCGATGCACAGCGAAGTGTCCTTGTTAGGGAGGAGAAGGTGGCAGGAAGCACAGCGAAGTGTCCTTGTTAGGGAGGAGAAGGTGGCAGGAAGCGATGCACAGCGAAGTGTCCTTGTTAGGGAGGAGAAGTTGGCAGGAAGCGATGCACAGCGAAGTGTCCTTGTTAGGAAGGAGAAGGTGGCAGGAAGCACAGCGAAGTGTCCTTGTTAGGGAGGAGAAGGTGGCAGGAAGCGATGCACAGCGAAGTGTCCTTGTTAGGAAGGAGAAGTTGGCAGGAAGCGAAGCACAGCAAAGTGTCCTTGTTAGGGAGGAGAAGGTGGCAGGAAGCACAGCGAAGTGTCCTTGTTAGGGAGCAGAAGGTGGCAGGAAGCGTCTCCCCAGGCAGCTTCTGCTTGTCCCTCCACTCTGATGATGGAGAAACATTTCAGCTTCGGCTTATGCAGCATTTACTGTAGGAATACAGTTGGGAAGGAGGTCAGAAGGGATCGTGAGAACGCATCTTCATGTTTAATCCCACAGTCCCGATAGAGGGGGGGTGAGCGCTCTACTGAAGCCGTTTGTGGTCCGTTTTTGCCAGGGTCCACGTCCAGGAGCAGGTCAGACGTGCTGAGCATCAGTATGAAAGTCTACCACAGAAGCACCGCAAGTTGTTGCCCAACGTTCTGGCCCACCTGGACCAGATCAGCAGGTGTGCCGAGAAGAACCAGGAGCTGCTGCAGGCCATCGTGCACAACAGCCTCCACATGTTTGAGAACATCGAGTACGGCCAGAGGGTGAGGCCTCTTGGGACCATTGGAATGAGCTGAATATTTCACATTGTTGTATGTTTCTGAGTGGTGAAGCACCAGGACCCGTATTTTCAGCTCTTCACTCTCGCCAGCTAGAGTTCCAGTTCCAGCTCTTCTTTTGTTCTAGTTTCTCAGAATTTTACCAGAAATTTCCAATTTTTTATTGACGTTAGTGATTTGTAACTTTCCCCCAGAACTCATCAAACAGTCAGATCCAGAACCTCACTGATTTCAGTTTTAGCTAATAATCATTGGAGCCAATAATAAGTAAATAGACGGCACATAAAAGAACTTTTGCCGGTTCCTCGTGGGTGATTTAAGGAGAGCTCTTGATGTGACTTCAGTTGGATCTACAGAAGATCCGGCCCTCGTCCACCTTTGACATGGATAAGCTGAAGTCTACAATCAAACAGTTTGTCAGGGACTGGAGCGAGGACGGCCGGGCGGAGAGGGATTCCTGCTATCGGCCCATCATCCAGGAGATCCAGCGGCTCTTCCCCAGGCACCAGTGGTAGGAATCTGTGTCCGTCTGCGCACGGATGCGGGCCTGTTACTATGGCGCCCATCACTAGGCAGACGCCTGATGTGTGCCTTTCCTCCCTTTTATTGTGCCAGTGACGTGTCGAAGGTGAGCGTGCTGGTTCCGGGTGCTGGCCTTGGCCGCCTTGCCTGGGAGATAGCTCGGCTGGGGTACATGTGCCAGGGCAACGAATGGAGCTTCTTCATGCTTTTTTCTTCAAACTTTGTTCTCAATAGGTACAGAAGATGGTTTTCAAGCTACAAGTATGTCTGTGCTGTGTCTGTGGACTTGTCTGTAAATGACACTTCATTCTTCTAGAAGGTCATCCGAGAGGCTTAACTCTGCCCCCTCTCTCCCCCCCCTGTCTCAACGCCTGGTGTCTGTCCCACTCAGGTGTGACCAGGTGAACGCGCTCACCCTGTACCCCTGGATCCACCAGTTTAGCAACAACAAGAAGTCCTCGGACCAGACGAGGCCAGTTAGCTTCCCTGACGTCAACCCTCAGAGTCTACCCCCAAACGCAGACTTCTCCATGGCAGCAGGAGACTTTGTGGAAGTCTACAGCGAGTCAAGTCAGTGCAGGCGTCAGTGTCCAGCCTAAAATGGCTCATTTATAGCAGATAGGTGACAAATGTGCCTCAACACCTCCACCAAACAGGTCAGAGGACAGATGGCGGGTTAGCGGAACAGCTCAATACTTTTACTGATATTCTCAGCAAATGTTGACCTTTGATCTTCTAAAAAACAGAGCCTCGGGGCTTTGATCGTACAATGTTATGGAACCTTGAATTATTACTGCCCAAACATTGTGGGTTCTGTGGAGACGAGCTGTTTGGTGGACTGTGCTGTTGTTTTCTAGGTCTATTCTAAAATGTTTTATTAGTGAAATTAAAAAGCTACAGCCATCAGTTACCAGCGCTGCTTTATAATATGACAAAGAGCTGGAAACATCAGGACCCGATGCCATTGCTCAACTTTAGAGATGCGTTTGCATCTTACTCTCTTTTTAAACGACAGAGCGCCCCCTGATGGCTGCACGTACCACTACATCCTTACATTTTTGCCCAAAAAACGGTGTTTGGGGTTTTTTGCCCTCTAAAATATGAACCGTATCAACTGTAGGAAGAGATTTCCCATGTAGGCAACAACTGTTGTCAGTTTTCACGCCAGGCTGAGATTTAATGAGTGTGCTGCTGTTTGTTTCTGTCAGATTCTTGGGACTGTGTGACGACCTGCTTCTTTATTGACACTGCTCATAATGTCATTGAGTATGTGGAAACCATCTGGAAAATCCTTAAACCGGGTGGCGTGTGGATCAACTTAGGTGGGTCAGTTTGTTAAAAACATACTCGACTGATATGAATGAATGGGAAGTGTATCTTTAAACTAACAGCATTTAATGTGGGCTGTCCTCTCCTTTCTCCTTAACATGAGACCTTTTCCAGGCCAGAAACGTCTTTGTATTTGGAAGAAGTGGAATGATGGAGCACACAAACAAAAACAAACGTTTTCTCTAACTAATAAGCTAAATGTGACTTTGATGTTCCTTCAGGTCCACTCTTGTACCACTTTGAGAACATGGCCAATGAGCTGTCAGTGGAACTGAGCTATGAAGAGATCAGAACCGCCGTCAGCACCATTGGCTTTCACATCGAGGTGAGGCGGAGTAATGTGGGCCGCTGGCTCCAGCTCTTCACACGTCTTGCAATGAGAAAACTGTCTTCCTGTTGAAGGTGGAGAAGGAGTCGGTCCAGACCACTTACACAGAGAACCAGCGCTCCATGCTGAGGTACGTCTATGACTGCGTCTTCTTTGTGGCCCGGAAACCAGCGGACGTGTACTATCACAGCCCCGAAGACATCCAGCCTGCGGTGAAGTCGCCACGGCGAGACGGTGAGGGCACGCAGACGTGACAGGACGCCACCAACATGTGTTGGAGAGACTGGGACTGGGACTGGGACCTGGACTGGGCGGGGAGGAGGTGCAGCTTCAGCCGCACATTTTACATTCGAGATTTTAGGCTCCTGCTGACTTTTAATCAAGTGCCAAATAACCACTTTTAGAATATGGCCGGTCACCACATCAACGGGCCTTTGTGGTGAAGTTACGTCTTGTGTTTAGAACCTCCTGAAAGAAAGCCATCCAGGAGAAATGGCTGGAAGTGTCTTGTGTGTGAAGTGCTTGGATGTGTTTGACCTTGCTTCAGCGACCTTGACTCCCTTAAATGTGCTGCTTATTGTAACTAATCATGTTGGAATTTAGGAGGAACTAACTGCCCCGATCCACTTTGTGTCTAGCTGATCTTGATCCAGTCTTTCAGGGCATCTGGAAGCTTTTTTTGTCTTTTTTTTTTTTGCTTCAGTTTTTTTAAACTTGGACTAAATGTAGGGAAACGTTCATCTTTGATCCTCTGACCTGCTGTGGTTGGTGCTTGTGTTTGGACGTGTCTGCTATCACAAACGGACCCCCAGGAAGCTGCTGATGGGTGCTGAGCTTCATGGTTTTACCACACCAGCGGCCCAAACCCTTAGCAGCCATTTATCCCCGACGGCTGGACACCTGTGGACTCTGGTGTGTTAATCACCAGCAGTTCATTCATCACAACCTGGAGAGTTCACAGAGCTGTGAGAGGGGATTCAAGGTGCCATCCCAGCTGGAATCTGCAGGTCCTGGTGGCCTGACAGCAGACTGAGAGGTGTTGCTCTCCACCCTGACTAAGACCTGCTACACTCCTCTAACATCCCGGTGGGAGCTGATTACCGGCTCTGAACCCTCCAGCTTGGGCGGCTCATTTCTAGATGATTACTGGCCGTCGGCGCTCGGTACTCACCAAAGTCATGTGATCATGTGCTGACCACGACATGAGTCTTGGTTTGAGATTGTCGCTTTGTGCCTCGTGCACACTCATCATGGGAGACACACGGAGAACTACGGACGATGCAGCTGTGACGTTACAGGTGACGGTGCCGTACTGCCGATTTCCAGGCACGCTTGGAGAAAGCCCGTCATGAATTAAAGCAAAAGAATGCTCCCTGTGCCATCTTTCTGTGTAAATGCTCATGTTCCAACATGAATATTCAGGTGCCGCCTATATGTGTACAAAGGTGATATTTAGTTTATATTCATGTGGCCCAACAGTCAGAAAATGATGGTCGTCCACCTTAAGTACGCTGGTGCTACAACCTCCATCTCTGGCCAAGGGTTCGACTTTGCTCCATCTATGGAGACTTTGTTTTCTCAGGTATTCAACAAGGATGCCCCCTGGGCTCCCTACATCTCATGGATTCCCTACATCTCATGGATTCCCTGCCTATGGCCAAAGAAGCTAGGGCTTTAGGATTTGGTCTCAGGTCTTCCTCTAAATCTCCTTCATTGTGATCTGCTCCCTGTGACCAGAATCATCCTTAACAGCTTGGTCTAAGACGTTTAAAACTCAAAAATTCTCCTGTCAAGGAGTCAGATACTAGTTGATGAAATGTGAGCAGTTATTTGGACCGTAAAGAGGCAGTTTAAAGGCAGGTTCGGCCAGGCTATTCTTACTGCACCATAGCCTTAGCAACACTAAGCTAGGCTGGTCAAAATGAAACTGGGAGCGAGTCCCAGAGACTCGCAGATCATTTAAACTGGCGTTTAACATTTTAATCACTAATTGCAACTGAAAATGTTTTTTAATCTGAACTTTGGCAGGTTTATTCCCCCAGGCTCGACCTCTGGAACATTCTGGAACTCTTCGTCACTGTTGATTTCTCTCGTGTTCTCAGCTGGGTGGGATGTTGCCGAGTTTTGTTCAACTGTCAATAAAGGTTTTAAAAAAAAAAAAAGCGCTGGGCGGGACGCGCCATTTTCAACGTGCCCGCCACCGGAAAGGGGCGGGGCCGCGCGCCGGTGCTGTCCTCTGATTGGCTGAGCACACTTCCGCGTATTGTTTCTGCCATTTCTTGTGTTGCGCCGTTCAAGCAGCAAATGGATGTGAAAGGCGCACGTGAGCGCGTCCAGGGCTCGGACCCGGCGCGACCAGAACCGGGGCAGAAGTAGCGGGATGGCGAAGCGACGACCCGAGCACCACCTCTGCCTCCACCCCCCCTCCAAAAGACTCTGCCGCGCACGGCGCCCTGGTGACACGCAGGTGGGAAGCTGGTCCGCGACCGGAGGCGTGGATTCGCCGTCCCTCCTGGCGGTACCGGGCAGCCGGTCCAGGAAGAGGGGTTACTCCTGGGAGAACCCAGATGAGCGAACCCAAGAAGAAGCGTCGCTTGTTTCGACGGAGCGGACCTCGGGATGTTGCAGCACCAACGATGCTCCTTCATGCTCCAGTAAACGACCTCGTTCACACACTGTTAGTCCTAAAACACGCGACAAAGTAAGTAATTGAAGGCAACACGCGCCTGCCGAGCGTGTAGTGGTGTCACGTGGTGTCCGGCCACGAGACGGCGCCATTTAGCCTCAGGAGCTGCAGCTTGCGTCCCCAAAATGTTCGAAATACACGAATAGCATCCCCAAAGGCCCAACACCATTAAATAAGTGAAAGGGAGAAAAACATGTTAAAGATGAACTGAATATACTACACTTCCTGGTGCGGTGATCAGGCTGGACCAGAAACGACCTTTGACCTGGCGCTACAGTCTTCAGAAGCTAGCCGAATAGAACGGGTTCCCCAGCAAGGCTCCTGGGGTCGTTGTGAGAGAATGTAGGCATGGCAACTTTATACATGCACGTATGAGGTGAACCGGCGTGAGTCCTGCTGTTGTGATCACCGTGGTTCCACTCGTGAGTCCACTCTGTCTTTGTCGACTCAGGCTGACGACGACGGCAGCACCGAGGACTGCAGCTACAACTCCTTCCAGTTCTGGAGAAGCCCACTGGCAGCTCCAGACCTGTCGCTGCTGGAGGAGCTCCGGTCCCAGGAGGAAGGCTCATCAAAAGTCAAAGGCTCACCTGATGCGATGGAGACGTGATGAGCAGGTGTTTCACAGGCCAACGGGGGGCTGGTGACGTGGGCTCAGGGGTGGAATGGACACACTGGAAGGAACATGTTGGTATTATCTCAGTTTTAATTGAATAACATGATGGATGTGGAAGAGTTGAGTGTTTTCATGTGGGTCAATAAAGGGCTGAAACGGACTCTTGTCATGGTGGACCTGCTCCCAGCCTCAGAAGGCCTTTTAGATTTGGGCCGCTCTTTCCAACACTTCTTCTTTGTGACTGTACCTTTGTTTCCACCAGTTTTGAAGGCAGTTTGCACAAAGTTTTATCTTTTTATTTGTTCTCATCATTTGGTTGAGTTGAGCTTGTTCTGATTTAAATACGAACCCAGTTGAAGCTGCGAATCATCGTTCAGGGGCACAGAGACGAAGTCATGAAGCCAAGTGGATGTTGGAGCGTCCCCAAGGATTCATCTCTGACTGCCTTCAGAGGGAAACCAGCACAAGAACAGAGCATTGTTTTCAACCCTTAAGGGGAAAGCTTCAGGTTGTGAAGACGGTTGTGTGTTTCAGGGTTTAGGGTTAACCCTGACCCTGACCCTGACTCTGACCCTGACCCTGATCCTAACCCTGACCATAACCCTAAACCCTAACCCTAACCCTGACTCTGACCCTAACCCTGACCCTGATCCTAACCCTGACCATAACCCTAAACCCTAACCTTAACCCTGACTCTGACCCTAACCCTCTAACCCTGACCCTGATCCTAACCCTGACCCTGATCCTAACCCTGACCCTGACCCTGGCTCTGACCCTGATCCTAACCCTGACCCTGACCCTGATCCTAACCCTGACCCTGACCATAACCCTGACCCTCTAACCCTAACCCTAACCCTCTAACCCTAACCCTGACCATAACCCTAAACCCTAACCCTAACCCTAACCCTGACCTGACCCTAACCCTAACCCTGACCCTGATCCTAACCCTGACCCTAACACTCTAACCCTGACCCTGATCCTAACCCTGACCCTGATCCTAACCCTGACCATAACCCTAAACCCTAACCCTAACCCTAACCCTCTAACCCTGACCATAACCCTAACCCTGACCTGACCCTAACCCTAACCCTCTAACCCTGATCCTAACTCTGACCCTGATCCTAACCCTGACCATAACCCTAAACCCTAACCCTCTAACCCTGAACCTAACCCTCTAACCCTAACCCTAACCCTCTAACCCTGATCCTAACTCTGACCCTGACCCTAACCCTGATCCTAACTCTAACCCTGACCCTAAACCCTGACCCTAACCCTGACCCTAACCCTAACCCTCTAACCCTGACCCTAACCCTAACCCTAAACCCTGACCCTAAACCCTGACCCTGACCCTGACCCTGACCCTCTCACAGGTGACACTGTCCATAGTCCACCAATCAGGACAGCCAATGAGGCTTTCCAACAGCTGGAATGTGGGTAAAAGAAGAGGTTGTGAACTCCTCAAGGAAAATGCTGCTCTTTGGACCCACACTGATAAAAGGGGAAAAACAACCGTCCTTGTTGCAGGTTGAGCTCAGTTCAAGCTCCTGCATGTGTCTCCAGGGTTCCACCAGGGCTCCACCATGGTAAGTTGGATCAGCATTGGTGCTCAGGGCTTTGGTGGGGGAGGAACTTACACGTTTAACAACACAGTTTCATGCTCTGTTTAGCAAATAGCTAAAGGCAATGCTGTCATGTTAATGCTGGCTAACAGCCCAGCAGGAAGCCCTGGATGCTTTATCGATCTACTTCCTTCACAAACCGAATCTCTAATATGCATTTGCTAAACGTCTTAACCTTCGTTCAGAACTGGCCTAACGGCCGCGTGTCCTTTAGGTGGGCCGACTCCTTTGGTAACAGCTAATCATTGACAGCGCTAAACCGCTTCAGGAGTTTACGGCCCTGTTTACACGGTCCGACCCAAACCAGGCCGCTGGTGCTAATCCCAGGAAAAGGATGTGGCGATGTTTCCTCACAACATTGTTGCACTGAGCAACACCATTGTTAAATGTGCACGGGAAAACCGAGCGGAGCTGGAGAACCTCCCCGCAGGAGGAGAACCCACTGCTGGGCCGGGCGGCGGTTTGACTGTCCCGTGTCCCCTCGAGTCCACTACTGATTGGTGGGACAGAGACGCTCTCAGTCCTCATTCCCTGCTGGACAATTGTGGACATACTGTACGGCACAAGAATGAGCTTCAGCGAGAAGGTCCCAGACCACAGCTTTCCTGGAGTAACGGCTACAGGATGAACTCAACAGGAATCTCTTCTCTTTTGACTGCAGTCAGGGAGGTGCTGGACCCAGGAGACCTTCTTCAAGAGGGAGTGTGTGAAGTTCATCCCCTCCTCCCGAGACCTTCACAGGTAGAATGAGCAGACTGGTCCGTTTCATGGGTTCGTTCTCAGCAGCTTTCACAGCTCCGGCTGCTGGACACACATGATGGACACTTCCTTCCAGGAACTGATGGGAATTCTTGAATCATCTCCTCCTCTCCTCTCTCTTCCAGATGCGTCCCTGTTTGCCAAGTGTGCCAGAACCTGATCAGGTACAATCTGGGTTCAAACTCTCCTGGTTTTGCTATGTTGTTGCAGCAGGACAGACGTGTCCAGAGTTGGACAGAAACAGTGACATGATGACCCCTGGACCTGGAAGCGGTTCAGACAGCACCACACCAGAGCTGACGGGATTAAACCAGAAACCAGCAGCATTTGAGACGATGTAAACTGTATCCAAGCTCACAGAGACACATTAGATGATGTCCTCACGGGCTGAGAGGGACACCCGCAGGACCTGCTAATGGTAGCTAATGGTAGCTACCATTAGCTACCATTAGCTACCATTAGCTACCATTAGCTACCAAACACAGCCTCCAAACTCTGATGCACCAGTGACGGGGGACACGTAAGGTCCAGCTCCTGGCTGTCTTTATTACTGTCTTTATTATTACTGTCTTTATTATTACTGTCTTTATTACTGTCTTTATTACTGCCTTCATTATTACTGTCTTTATTACTGTCTTCATTATTACTGTCCAAACTCTGATGCACCAGTGACGGGGGACACGTAAGGTCCAGCTCCTGGCTGTCTTTATTACTGTCTTCATTATTACTGTCTTTATTATTACTGCCTTCATTATTACTGTCTTTATTACTGTCTTCATTATTACTGTCTTTATTACTGTCTTCATTATTACTGTCCAAACTCTGATGCACCAGTGACGGGGGACACGTAAGGTCCAGCTCCTGACTGTCTTTATTACTGTCTTTATTATTACTGTCTTTATTACTGTCTTTATTATTACTGTCTTTATTACTCTCTATATTATTACTGTCTTTATTATTACTGCCTTCATTATTACTGTCTTTATTACTGTCTTCATTGTTACTGTCTTTATTACTGTCTTCATTATTACTGTCTTCATTATTACTGTGCAAACTCTGATCCACCAGTGACAGGGGACACGTAAGGTCCAGCTCCTGACTGTCCTTATTACTGTCCTTACTACTGTCTTCATTATTACTGTCTTTATTACTGTCTTTATTATTACTGCCTTCATTATTACTGTCTTCATTATTACTCTCTTCATTATTACTGTCATTATTACTGTCTTCATTATTACTGTCTTTATTACTCTCTATATTATTACTGCCTTCATTATTACTGTCTTTATTACTCTCTATATTATTACTGCCTTCATTATTACTGTCTTTATTACTCTCTATATTATTACTGTCTTTATTACTGTCTTTATTATTACTGTCTTTATTATTACTGCCTTCATTATTACTGTCTTCATTATTACTCTCTTCATTATTACTGTCATTATTACTGTCTTTATTATTACTGTCTTTATTACTCTCTATATTATTACTGCCTTCATTATTACTGTCTTTATTACTGTCTTTATTATTACTGTCTTTATTATTACTGTCTTCATTGTTACTCTCTTCATTATTACTCTCTTTATTATTACTGTCTTATTACTCTCTTCATTATTACTCTCTTTATTATTACTGTCATTATTACTTTCTTTATTATTACTGTCTTTATTATTACTGTCTTCATTGTTACTCTCCATTATTACTCTCTTTATTATTACTGTCATTATTACTGTCCTTATTACTGTCTTCTTTATTACTCTATTCATTATTACTGTCATTATTACTCTATTATTACTCTCTTCATTATTACTCTCTTTATTATTACTGTCTTCTTTATTACTCTCTTTATTATTACTCTCTTCATTATTACTGTCTTCATTGTTACTCTCTTCATTATTACTCTCTTTATTATTACTGTCTTCATTATTACTGTCATTATTACTGTCATTATTACTCTCTTCATTATTACTCTCTTCATTATTACTCTCTTTATTATTACTCTCTTCATTATTACTCTCTTCATTATTACTGTCTTTATTATTACTCTCTTCATTATTACTCTCTTCATTATTACTCTCTTTATTATTACTCTCTTCATTATTACTGTCATTATTACTCTCTTCATTATTACTCTCTTCATTATTACTCTCTTTATTATTACTGTCTTCATTATTACTCTCTTTATTATTACTGTCTTTATTATTACTCTCTTCATTATTACTCTCTTCATTATTACTGTCTTTATTATTACTCTCTTCATTATTACTCTCTTCATTATTACTCTCTTCATTATTACTGTCTTTATTATTACTCTCTTCATTATTACTCTCTTCATTATTACTCTCTTCATTATTGCTGTCATTATTACTGTCTTTATTAGTACTCTCTTCATTATTACTCTCTTCATTATTACTCTCTTTATTATTACTCTCTTCATTATTACTGTCATTATTACTCTCTTCATTATTACTCTCTTCATTATTACTCTCTTTATTATTACTGTCTTCATTATTACTCTCTTTATTATTACTGTCTTTATTATTACTCTCTTCATTATTACTCTCTTCATTATTACTGTCTTTATTATTACTCTCTTCATTATTACTCTCTTCATTATTACTCTCTTCATTATTACTGTCTTTATTATTACTCTCTTCATTATTACTCTCTTCATTATTACTCTATTCATTATTGCTGTCATTATTACTGTCTTTATTAGTACTCTCTTCATTATTACTCTCTTCATTATTACTGTCATTATTACTGTCTTCATTATTACTGTCTTCTTTATTACTCTCTTTATTATTACTGTCATTATTACTGTCTTTATTATTACTCTCTTCATTATTACTCTCTTCATTATTACTGTCTTCATTATTACTGTCTTCATTATTACTGTCTTCATTATTACTGTCTTTATTATTACTGTCTTCATTATTACTCTCTTCATTATTACTGTCTTCATTATTACTGTCTTTATTACTGTCTTCATTATTACTGTCTTTATTACTGTCTTCATTATTACTGTCTTTATTATTACTGTCTTCATTATTTCTGTCTTTATTACTGTCTTCTTTATTACTCTCTTTATTATTACTGTCATTATTACTGTCTTTATTATTACTCTCTTCATTATTACTCTCTTCATTATTACTGTCTTCATTATTACTGTCTTTATTACTGTCTTCATTATTACTGTCATTATTACTGTCTTCATTATTACTGTCTTTATTACTCTCTTCATTATTACTGTCTTTATTACTCTCTTCATTATTACTGTCTTTATTATTACTCTCTTCATTATTACTCTCTTCATTATTACTCTCTTCATTATTACTGTCTTTATTACTGTCTTCATTATTACTCTCTTCATTATTACTGTCTTTATTACTCTCTTCATTATTACTGTCTTTATTATTACTCTCTTCATTATTACTCTCTTCATTATTACTCTCTTCATTATTACTGTCTTTATTACTGTCTTCATTATTACTGTCTTCATTATTACTCTCTTCATTATTACTATCTTCTTTATTACTCTCTTCATTATTACTGTCTTCATTATTACTCTCTTTATTATTACTGTCTTCATTATTACTCTCTTCATTATTACTCTCTTCATTATTACTCTCTTCATTATTACTGTCATTATTACTGTCTTTATTACTGTCTTCATTATTACTGTCATTATTACTGTCTTCATTATTACTGTCTTTATTACTCTCTTCATTATTACTGTCTTTATTACTCTCTTCATTATTACTGTCTTTATTATTACTCTCTTCATTATTACTCTCTTCATTATTACTCTCTTCATTATTACTGTCTTTATTACTGTCTTCATTATTACTCTCTTCATTATTACTGTCTTTATTACTCTCTTCATTATTACTGTCTTTATTATTACTCTCTTCATTATTACTCTCTTCATTATTACTCTCTTCATTATTACTGTCTTTATTACTGTCTTCATTATTACTGTCTTCATTATTACTCTCTTCATTATTACTATCTTCTTTATTACTCTCTTCATTATTACTGTCTTCTTTATTACTCTCTTTATTATTACTGTCATTATTACTCTCTTTATTATTACTCTCTTCATTATTACTGTCATTATTACTGTCTTTATTACTGTCTTCATTATTACTGTCTTTATTACTGTCTTCATTATTACTGTCTTTATTACTGTCTTTATAGTACCTTTTAGTACTGCAGGTATATTCTGGGGTCTACCAGGTATCAGGACAGCAGCTGAAAGTATCCTGGCTGATCTTGACCCACAAGGTCAAACGTTTTTGTGTAAAAGTGTCAAAGAATTTGCCAACTTTGTGGTCCAGATGTTGCTGTGGTCGGCTCATGGGGGAGCACACCTGGGGAGGCTTCCTTCCACCCCTGTCTCTCTCTCCTGGTCTGGAGGAGGCTGAGACCTGGTCCACAGAGCTCCACACCAAAGCCAGCCCCACTGATGCTTTTGGCACCATCGATTTTGAGGACACTGCTACGCGAGTGTGCCGGGCCAAGGTCGGTGGTTCTGACAGCTACACACCTGCCCTTTGCATGACAGTTGCCCCAGAAGAAGAGAAGCTCGTTCCAAGCTTTTAGTGGTTTTGGTTTGCTGTGGCAGGAAGATCGTGTCTTTCTTCTATGACATTAAAAAGGTGGCTTTTCCTTTGCAGTATATTCGTGTGGCGGCGGACACAAAAGCTGAGCTGTTGCTCCAACTGATGCTGAAGGAGTGGCAGATGGAGCGGCCCAAGTTACTGCTGAGCGTTCAGGGAGGTTCAGAAAACTTCACCCTGCCCCCTAAAGTGATGCAGGCCTTCAGCAGGGGGCTGATGGCGGCTGCCCTCAGCACAGGGGCCTGGATCCTCACCGAAGGCATCAGTACAGGCACGTCTGTCGGCACCTTTCATTCAGCCACACCACCACGGGTCAGCCTGGTTCAGCACGGGTCAGCCTGGTTCAGCACGGGTCAGCCTGGTTCAGCACGGGTCAGCCTGGTTCAGCATGGGTCAGCATGGTTCAGCATGGTTCAGCATGGTTCAGCACAGGTCAGCCTGGTTCAGCACGGGTCAGCATGGTTCAGCATGGTTCAGCATGGTTCAGCACAGGTCAGCCTGGTTCAGCACGGGTCAGCATGGTTCAGCATGGGTCAGCATGGTTCAGCATGGTTCAACACAGGTCAGCCTGGTTCAGCACGGGTCAGCACGGGTCAGCCTGGTTCAGCACAGGTCAGCATGGTTCAGCACAGGTCAGCACAGGTCAGCCTGGTTCAGCACAGGTCAGCATGGTTCAGCACGGGTCAGCCTGGTTCAGCACGGGTCAGCCTGGTTCAGCACGGGTCAGCATGGTTCAGCATGGTTCAGCACAGGTCAGCCTGGTTCAGCACGGTTCAGCATGGTTCAGCATGGTTCAGCACAGGTCAGCCTGGTTCAGCACGGGTCAGCCTGGTTCAGCACAGGTCAGCAAGGGTCAGCATGGTTCAGCACAGGTCAGCACAGGTCAGCCTGGTTCAGCACGGGTCAGCATGGTTCAGCACAGGTCAGCACAGGTCAGCCTGGTTCAGCACAGTTCAGCACGGGTCAGCCTGGTTCAGCACAGGTCAGCCTGGTTCAGCACGGGTCAGCCTGGTTCAGCACAGGTCAGCCTGGTTCAGCACGGGTCAGCATGGTTCAGCACAGGTCAGCACGGTTCAGCATGGTTCAGCACAGGTCAGCACAGGTCAGCCTGGTTCAGCACGGTTCAGCACGGGTCAGCACAGGTCAGCACAGGTCAGCATGGTTCAGCACAGGTCAGCACAGGTCAGCCTGGTTCAGCACGGGTCAGCCTGGTTCAGCATGGGTCAGCACAGGTCAGCACAGGTCAGCCTGGTTCAGCACAGGTCAGCCTGGTTCAGCACGGGTCAGCCTGGTTCAGCACAGGTCAGCCTGGTTCAGCACAGGTCAGCACGGTTCAGCACAGGTCAGCACGGGTCAGCCTGGTTCAGCACGGGTCAGCCTGGTTCAGCACGGGTCAGCACGGGTCAGTCTTGCTGGCTTTATATTGTCTCAGCGTCCTAAAGGGCCTCTCTTCTTGGTGTTAGCATGTTCTAGGCATCTGCCAACATGGTCGTGTTGGACATGGACATGAGTCAGATCAGCTCTGTTCCACACGAACCTCGAACAAATGAGCATAAATATGAGTGAGCGGACTCCAACTCTGAAGGAAACCGTGACATCGTGGACTGCTCAGTGGGGCACTTTGACAATCTTGAGAGCAGATGTGCCAAACAATGAGAGTTCCTGGCTCAGTTCTCCAACTTCCTGTTTGACTTGGTGCTCACAACAGAACCTCAGCTGAAGGTCTCTTTAATGTTCATGTAGCTATTGAAAATGGTAGTGTTAAGGTTTTATTTCACTACTTGAGTCGGTTGTTTTCTTCCAAATCAGCCAACTCATAGTTTGAATCACATTCTCTTGGTCTGGTGTTGAGGTTGAACATGTGCCAGAAGCAGAGGGTTCTGGAGCTCTCAAGCTGCTGAGGACAAACCATGTGAGGGTTTCTGGTAGGTTCATATGCCAGGACATCTTTGGAGCACTGTTGAGATACCCTTGAGCAAGGTACCAAACCATCAAATGTGGTCAGAGGACCCTGAAATGAACTGCACGCATCAAAATCGATGATAGGCTTCAGCACCGTCCTGCTAACCCTGAAACGGATAAAGAGGTTAAGAAAAAGGGAAAAAAGAATACAGAATGGTATTCTTGCCAAAGAGGTAACTCTATCTAGCCTGGAACGGCCCTCCGTAAGGCTAGAACTGCCTATTTTTCTTCTTTAACTGAAGAAAACCAGAACAACCCCAGATTTCTTTTCAACACCGTGGCCAAATTAACCAAGAGTCACAGTGTTTTAGATCCACGTATCCCTTCTATTCTGTCCTGGACCAGATCAATGGTTCTTTAGTGTCAGGTTATGGACCCCGGTCCTACAAGGTGGCAGTGATTAAGCCATTGCTTAAAAAAATCACTGGATCCTGATGTCTTAGCAAATTATAGGCCGATATCCAACCTTCCTTTGATCTCTAAAGTTCTAGAGAAGGTGGTGGTGACTCAGGTACTGGAGCACCTGCAGAGGAACAGCCTGTTTGAGATGTTTCAGTCAGGCTTGAGAGCTCATCACAGCACAGAAACAGCACTTCTTAAAGTCACTAATGATCTTCTCATAGCTTCAGATCATGGACTGGTCTCTATGCTGGTTCTGCTGGACCTCAGTGCTGCTTTTGATCCAGTTGATCACAGCATCCTGTTACAGAGACTGGAACATGTGATTGGGATTAAAGGGACAGCACTAGACTGGTTGAGATCATATTTATCTGCTAGATACCAGTTTGCCCATGTCCATGGTGTTCCCTCCTCATACAGTAGGGTTAGCCATGGAGTTCCTCAAGGTTCTGTACTTGGACCAATCCTCTTCCCCTTGGACATGCTTCCCTTAGGGAACATTATTTGGCAGCATGGGATAAATGTTCATTGTTATGCTGATGACACTCAGCTCTATTTATCCATGAAACCAGAGGAGACAGAGAAGTTAGTGAAGCTCCAGACCTGTCTTAAAGACATAAAGTCCTGGATGTCTTCAAATGTCCTCCTCCTTAACCCAGGAAAAACTGAGGTCATGGTGTTTGGTCCTGAACCTCTCAGGGATAGATTAGATCACATGATCAAAGTAAGATCTATGCATGCAGAAAAACCCGAACAGGTCCAGTGGATTCAGAGATCTTACTTGGGTAACTGACCTGGATGATTGAGAATCTACACAGACATTAAATCACATGATCCCTCTAGATGGTTTGTCCCAGATCTGACCTGTGCTGCCAGAGCCCCCCCCCCCCTTTACCTTTTTGTTGCTGTTGCAATAATGATGAATCTCGTGTTTCCATGCGTCCTCATTCCGCTCTTTGTTTTTGGATTCTCCTCTTGGGCAGGTGTCTCCAAATATGTGGGTGAGGCAGTAAGAACCTTTGGCAGCCACAGCCTGAGGAGCAGGAACACAGTTGGCATCACACCGTGGGGAGTCATCGACAGTAACACCGACCTTATCGGAAGAGATGTGGGTATTCACCGAAGTTCTTCATCCCATTTATTCGCTGACAAGGGTTAGAGTGTTGTGAAGGCTGAGTGTTCTGATGTTCTGATGATCAGGTATTCAAGCCCTACCAACCACTTGCTAACCCCCTGAGCAAGAGGGCCTGTCTGAATGGCTTCCACTCCCACTTCCTGTTGGTGGACGATGGAACAGTGGGAAAACATGGATGCCAACAAGGCCTCAGGAAGAGCCTGGAGAAGCACATCCAGCAGCAGAAGATACACCCACGTCAGTGTGTGTGTGTGTGTGTGTGTGTGTGTGTGGGTGGGTGTGCAGTCCTTTAACTCACCCCTGTATTTCCTGCTGAAACACCTTGTTTCTAGGGCTGAAGCTGGGGGTGCCAGTGGTGTGTGTGGTGGTGGAGGGGGGACCTAACATCGTGTCTACGGTGCTGGACTGTGTTCAGAGTGTTCCCCCAGTTCCTGTGTTTGTGTTTGAGGGGTCCGGCAGGGCGGCTGACCTGCTCGCTTTCTTACACAAACACACGGCTACAGACAGGTTAGCTCCATTGAGTGTTGTGTTGTGGTGTGTTGTGTTGTGTTGTGGTGTGTTGTGGTGTGTTGTGGTGTGGCTGTTTGACCTTTGTCCCGCGCGTGACTCCAGTTTCATGTTGTAGGCAGCTACATGCAGACTTCACACATGACCTCCTCATCAGGGTCCAAAGTGCTTTTGGTGTGGAGAGCTCAGAAGCCTCTGAGCTGTGTGGTCTCCTGCAGCAGTGTATGGATCACAGGCAGTTGGTAAAGCTGTGTGTGTGCGTGCGTGTGTGCGTGTGCGTGCGCGTGTGTGTGACTCCATCTGTCCCTCTGACCACCAGATAACTGTCTATGACTCTGAATCAGAGGACCTGGGTTTGCCTGATGCAGCTATTCTGACAAGTGCTCTGAAGGGTTGGTCTTTTCTGCTCTTGGGGGGGACAGTGGCCATTTTAACCTGTGCATGTCAGTAACGGCCAACGTACTCAAGCTCGTCTTCATATGTGGTGAACAGGCACCACAGCGGGTCCTGCAGAACAGCTGAGCATGACGCTGGCCTGGAACCGAGCCGATCTCGCTCAGAAACACATCCTGGTGTCTGGACAGCACTGGAAGGTCTGAGAGAGCAGACCACCTCACGAAGCTCTATTCCAGTCTCTGACTGAACCAGGTTGGGCCTCCATCCTATAGTCTGTCTTCATTGCAGGTTGGTTCTTTGGAGCAGGCTCTGCTGGACGCTCTGGTGATGGACCGGGTCGGTTTTGTGAAGCTGCTGATTGATAACGGCATGACCATGAGCCGTTTCCTGACTGTCAATCGTCTCGAGGGGCTTTATAACACCGTGAGTGTTCTTCATTGGAGCTGCCTCTGCTGGTCAGAGCCACCTGTACACAACCAGAGAGGCTTGTGTCCTGCTGCTGGAGCACAGATTCTAAAAGAGGCTCGGTTCCGGGCCAGCGGTGCCCCCGAGCAGGCTTGTTGTGTGTGGGCTCATGTGTGATGTCTCGCTCGCTCTCTTATTGCTGTTACTTGTCTGCTCTGTGATCGATGCTGCTGGTTCCGCGCCTGCAGCCCCAGTCGGGGGGGCAGACGGACCGCTTCCTCCGCCACCTCGTTGAAGATGTGAAACAGGCGAGTTGTGATCATGTGACCTTCAGGTGAAACATGTGATGCTGCCCAGGTAGGTGGCACGTGTGGCTGATTTACTGGGTGTGTGCATGTAGACGTCTCTGCCTGAAGGGTACCGTCTGTCCATCATCGATGTGGGCCTGGTGATGGAGTACCTGATGGGAGGAGCCTACTGCAGCACCTACACACAGAAGCCCTTCAGGGCTGTTTACAGCCGCCTGCAGGAGAAGGTGAGGATCCATCCGCTGCTGCCTTGGGCTGCTCTCCACAAACTAGGTCTCACTTTATTCCAAACAATGAATGCTCCAGAAGGGGAGACGGGAAAGCTGGACTGCTGTGTCAAAGCAGCGGCACGGATTGGTTCTGGACTCCAGCAGGAGTCACCTGCATTTCCTTAGGACGGCACAGCCCTACAAACCCCAGGTTGGTGTCTCCTCTATTCTTCTAAGGTACGCTCAGAGAGGGTCCTTCAGAGGGGCCGCAGAAGAACGCTCCGTCTTTGAACATGGACCACAACCATACCTAGCATTGGGGGGGTGCTGTTGCTGGCCCGGGCTGGTGGCTGGCTTCAGTCTTATGCTGAAGCCAAACCAGATGAAGGGTTGCACACCTTCGTCTGCCTCCCATCTCTGCAGCAACAGGCCTTCCCAACGGTCAGCAGACGTCAGAACACGATGAGCACTGGCCCCTGCGAGGCCCCCCCGCTGGTCGCCTTCAATTTCAACGACCTGTTTGTGTGGGCCGTGCTCCAGCAGCGCCAGCAGATGGCGCTGTTCTTGTGGCCACGCGGTGAAGAGGCACTCGCCCGAGCCACAGCAGCCTGTCAACTCTACCGCTCCATGGCCTTTGAAGCCCGGCGGAGCAACATGGACGACAGCACCGCGGAGCGACTCAGGACGTGCTCCCTGTAAGTGTGTGCTCCTGTGTGTGTGTGTGTGTGGACGGTAATGAGTCCAGTCCGTCCCTCTGGGTCCCTGTCTCAGTGAGTTTGGACAGCTGGCCGTGGACCTGCTGGATGTGGCCTTCCACCAGAACGAGCAGATGGCCATGAAGCTGTTGACCTCCGAGATGGAGGCGTGGAGCCACTTCACGTGTCTGCAGATGGCCGTCTCCTCGTGCCACCGGCCGTTCGTCTCACACTCCTGCACCCAGACCCTGCTCACGGACCTGTGGTCGGGTCCACTCAACATGAGGAAGAACTCTTCTCTGAAGGTCAGACGGATCTCATGCCGGTCGACGTGTGTGCTGCCTGTGGTCATCTGGCGGCGTGGGCCACCACGTGGTGATGTTCTTGTTGCATCCTTCAGATCATCCTCAGCCTCATCCTGCCTCCTGCCATCCTGCTGCTGGAGTTTAAGAGCAAGGCTGAGATGTGTCACGTGCCCCAGTCCTACGAGACAATGCTGTTTGGACTTGACCCGGCCAAGTCAGGATCATCCCCGGAGCGGGCGGATCAGATGGTAACGCACCAGGGCCGAGATGACTGCACATGTGTTCACCTCTATCCTCTTTGGCTGCCTTCATCTTCCACTGTGATCACAGGCGGGTCAGGATTCAGAACGAGGCCCGGTCCCCCTCCAAGAAAGTCCTGCTCCTGGGTCACTAAATCCGTCCTGGACCACTTGGAATTCTTTGTCCTGGATGAAAAGACTTTTGGAATTCTACACAGCACCAGTTGTCAAATTCTGGTTTCACACAGTAGGTGGACGAGAGCAGACACACACACACACACACACACACGCACACACACACACACACTCTGGTTTTATTTGCTGAGTTCAAGACAAAAGTCCAGCAGATGTGTGTGTCCCTTCACAGCTGCCCTCTTCCTCTTCCAGATGTTCTACCTGGGTTTCCTGATGCTCTTCTCCTATGTGGTGCTGGTAAAGATGGAGGAGCAGCCAAGTGCTCAGGAATGGCTGCTTATATCGTACATGGTGTCCACAGCGCTGGAGAAGACCAGAGAGGTTCGCGATCCCCAACCGAAGCACAACACCAGCTGAAATATGGTCAACCATGTCCCCAACCCTGATCCCGCTGCTTCATTAGGTTCTAATGTCTGAGCCGAGGAAACTGAGCCACAAGCTGAAGGTTTGGTTCTCTGAGTATTGGAACGTTTCAGACTTCCTGGCCATCCTTCTCTTTCTGGCTGGACTGGCCTTGCGCTGGCATCCCGAGCCCTACCGGACAGCAGGGCGGATCAGCTACTGTCTGGATCTCATCTTCTGGTTCATCAGGTCCATGGATCTGTTGGCTGTCAACCAGCATGCTGGGCCTTACCTCACCATCATCACAAAGATGGTGGGTTTGAACAGAAGACCACCGACAGCTTTCAGAAGCGTGTTTTCATCCCGTCTGTTGTGTCTGCACCTGTTCAGACCCGTAACATGTTCTTCATCGTGGTGATGATGGCCATAGTGCTGCTGAGCTTTGGCGTGTCCAGAAAGGCCATCCTGTCCCCGAACTCAGAGCCCTCCTGGAGTCTGGCTCGGGACGTGGTCTTCCAGCCTTACTGGATGATTTATGGTGAGGTCTATGCCTCAGAGATGGACGGTAAGTGGCTCCTCACACATCTCAGGAGGCTTCTCTTTCTGCTGCCTCAAAATAAATGAATGAATGAATGAATGAATGATGAGCAGATCAAGAATCAGCTTGGAGTCATTCGTCTGTTAAATTGTGATGGAAAACAATTTAAAGAAGCAAAGACTCACTCACTCTCTCTCTCACACACACACACGTAATATCTCACTGTGGTCTCACTGTGTTAACAGTGTGTGACGGTGTGCAACACTGCCCCCCAGCGGCCTTCCTCTCCCCCCTCCTCCAGGCTGTCTATATGTTTCTTCAGTACATCATCATGGTCAATATTCTGATTGCATTTGTCAAGTATGTTTTTTACATCCTCTAATAATGAGCTTTAAAAGTCTGCTTTGATGTAGCAAAGTCTGCCTTGATGTAGCACAGTCTGCCTTGATGTAGCACAGTCTGCCTTGATGTAGCACAGTCTGCCTTGATGTAGTACAGTCTGCCTTGATGTAGCACAGTCTGCCTTGATGTAGCACAGTCTGCCTTGATGTAGCACAGTCTGCTTTGATGTAGGACAGTCTGCTTTGATATAACACAGTCTGCTTTGATGTAGCACAGTCTGCTTTGATGTAACAGAGTCTGCTTTGATGCAACACAGTCTGCTTTGATGTAGCACAGTCTGCTTTGATATAACACAGTCTGCTTTGATTATAGCAACATCTACTTTGACATGGCCGCTACATCCAACAAGCTGTGGAAGTACAACCGCTACCGCTACATCATGACCTACCAGGACCGGCCCTGGCTGCCTCCTCCCATGGTCCTCCTCAGCCACGTGGTCCTGCTACTGAGAACCATCTGCAGGAGGTGTCGAGGAGCCGCTGAGGGGGAGGAAGGAGGCACCGGGCTCAGTGAGTCGCAGCTCTGAGACCTCTGAGATCATTTGGCTGTGTTGGTGGTTCTGATTGGCTGATTTTGACTCACAGAAGTCATTTTAATTGCTCCTATATAACTCAGCCTCCTCCTGGCCGATGCTTAAATGTTATTTCATCCACAAAGAGGCGTCAACAGAAAGCAAACTACACAACAGGTCAGTTCAGGTGTTGGTGCGACCCAATAAACCCGCCTTCCTGTGCCCTCAGAGCTGTTTCTGGGGTGTGAAGATCGAAAACTGCTGCACGAGTTTGAGGAGAAATGTGTTGAAGCGTACTTCCAGAAGAAGAGCAACGACGCTAGCAGCAACCAGATGAACAGGATCAGAACCACAGCCGAGAGGTTAGTGCTGTTTTCTCTGCAGCCTGAGTGAACAGCACTGAACTCTGTTTAAAAAAGCTTCTTCCCAAACTATATTAACTAGATACAATGAGTTTGTCTGCCTGACACTTGGCCTGTCTCCTCCAACATTCCCAGAAACTTTGATTACCAGGAATTCATTTCGCCATCTGCTGTGTTTGGATTTCCCCAGCAGTCACATCGCCACGGCGACGGTTCTTCAGCTCCTGTTAACTGTCTGCTGTCACCTGTGGGGCTAACAGGCAGCCATCTTTCCTCTTTGCTCTGGCTTGGCCCAGTCCCTCTTCTTTCCTTTCTTTGGGCTGGTACATGGCTCCACAGCGGTGTGGTCCAAATACAGAAAACAGAGGTTCTGATAGACGTTGTCTGATGGATCACTTTTGTCTGTACGTATCGGAAAAAACGGAAAAACGCCGGAGTGAGACAAGACAAGCTTATTCCTATAGACACAAGACGATTCCCGACACTTTCCAAGGGTTAGGGTCGTAGAAAGTAAGAAATGCATCATAAAAGCTCTGTCAAAATAGCTCAAGTAGGACATATTATCACTCGTGAAAGTCTAAGGAAATGATACTGGACTGATTTAAAGACTTGAGTGAGACAGCGGAGCACAGGTGCGGTACATCCTACCTGGGTTGTCTGTGACTCTGGAACCCTGAAAGCTCCTCTTGAGGATCGGAGGGATCTGGATGTCTCATATAGTACAAGAAAATCTGAACTGTATCCAGGCCCAAGACCCTTCAGAGCTCTCTAGACAAATAGGGACACTTTGAAGTCTGGGCCAGGGTACAGTCCAGGGTCAGATCCAGGGTCTGGGCCAGGGTACAGTCCAGGGTCAGATCCAGAGTACAGTCCAGGGTCAGATCCAGGGTCTGGGCCAGGGTACAGTCCAGGGTCAGACCCAGGGTCAGATCCAGAGTACAGTCCAGGGTCAGATCCAGGGTCTGGGCCAGGGTCAGATCCAGAGTACAGTCCAGGGTCAGATCCAGGGTCTGGGCCAGGGCCTAGTCCAGGACTGATGTACTGATTTGTACATGGACAGTTGATGGATTTAATTCTGGTTCCTGGCTGCAGGACAAAAACAGGAGCTCCAATGAATCAATCAGTCAATGTTCCATCTTTTTCTTTATCGTGTCCCTCTAGGGTTGAAGAGATGAATGTGATGGTGGAGGAGGTCTCGGAGAAGGTCAACTTCATTCAGGACAGTTTGTTAGAGTTAGATTCTCAGCTGGGCCACCTCCAAGACCTGTCAGCCCTGGCTGTGGACACCCTGACCATGCTGTCTGCATCGGACAGTCAGCTCCAGGAAGAGGTCCGTCTTGCCCAGTGTCAGCCTCCTGCAGTGCCCTGGCACGTCCACCCCCACAGCTGGACTCAAAGCCACAGAGATGGTCTGACTCTGCAGCCTGTGACGGCCTGTAGAAGTAGCCCACCGTCTCTGCTGAAGAACTTCAGCGTGATTGGGAGGAGGCGTGCGTCACCGGAGCGTCATAGCGACCCAAAGGGAGGCAGAGTGGGAAGACCCGAGGAGGAGGGATGGGCCAGCGTGCAGGGGGTACTCAGACCTTTGACCTTAGATCCTGACATTTCATTATAGGTGTGCTGGAATGAAGCTCGTACGCAAACCTCCTGTTTTTAATCAAGCACATTTATTTATTATTTATGGAACTTTCTCGGTATTGCATGATGCGTTCAGTCTAAAGGTGCACTGTGTCATCCTGCATGACCTCACGTCCGTGGTCATTTGAAGTAAACACCAAAGAAAACGGCCTCTTTTCTCTGCTCGTGTCATAACGTGGCCATGTTCCAAACTACATCATGTCATCAGACGTTGTTCGGGGCTCTGTCCTGCTAGCTACTCACAGATACTCCACCTGTCCCCCCAGCGTTTTTTTGATGTTTACCACCCTTGTTTTGTCTCCGAACTTTTTAAATGTATTTGAGAGCAGACCGAGGGCAACTGTTTGGGACTCATGCTGAAACCCTGTAGGATGGCATAGTGCACCTTTAACTCATGCGGTTCCTCAAACGCTGCATTGACTACCCCCTAACCCTCTAACCCAAACCCTAAACCCTAACCCTAGCCCCTAACCCTCTAACCCTAACCCTTTACCCTAGACCCTAACCCCTAACCCTAGCCCCTAACCCTAGCCCTAGCCCCTAACCCTCTAACCCTAGCCCCTAACCCTAACCCCTAACCCAAACCCTAACCCCTAACCCCCTAACCCTCTAACCCAAACCCTAAACCCTAACCCTCTAACCCTAACCCCTAACCCTAGCCCCTAACCCTAGCCCCTAACCCTAACCCTCTAACCCTAACCCCTAACCCTAGCCCCTAACCCTAGCCCCTAACCCTAGCCCCTAACCCTAGCCCCTAGCCCCTAACCCTAACCCTAACCCTAACCCTAACCCTAGCCCCTTACCCTAACCCTCTAACCCTAACCCTAGCCCCTAACCCTAACCCCTAACCCTAGCCCCTAACCCTAACCCTAACCCTAACCCTAGCCCCTAACCCTAACCCTCTAACCCTAACCCTAACCCTCTAACCCTAGCCCCTAACCCTCTAACCCTAGCCCCTAACCCTAGCCCCTAACCCTAACCCTAACCCTAGCCCCTTACCCTAACCCTCTAACCCTAACCCTAACCCCTAACCCTAGTCCCTAACCCTAACCCTAACCCCTAACCCTAGCCCCTAACCCTCTAACCCTAACCCCTAACCCTAACCCCTAACCCTAGCCCCTAACCCTCTAACCCTAGCCCCTAACCCTAACCCCTAACCCTAACCCCCAACCCTAACCCTAACCCAGATAATCTCAGATAATCTAATTCTTGCTGTAATCAGACCATTTTCCCTGTCTCGCTGACTTCTCAGCATCTTGAAACGAACCACGACTGCAGGTTTACATCACACATTCAGTTTTGGCATATTTGTCTTGATTCATTCTAGTCTGCCGCTGCTGATCAGACCTCCTGTGAGCTCTGGGACCTGTCCTCCTGGAACCAGGACTCATCGCATGCAAAACTATGGACGTGTGATCCAAATTTGCTTCCAAATCCGGAAGAAATATCAATGGAAGAGGAGGAGGAGGAGGAGGATGAGGATGGCTTGACACACGAGCGGCTAACTAATGTTGAAGGATGCGCTGGTGCTGTCCTGTCCACACCTTGTGGTGGTTCTGGAAATCCAGCCTTTGTTCCAGAGGATAATGCAGCACGTTGTCACTCCAGAATTTCCAGCCAATGGAGACAAGCGGGGACGTTATCCAAGTGGGGGGGGGTGTTACGAGGACACCCCTACAGCCACTGCAGGTCTCTGTCATCCAGCATGGAGAACATCACTTTCTCCAGCACACAGAGTCCAAAGAGGACTTTCAGAGATGAAGCATCTCTCCAGTGCAGCAGGAGCAGAGGTAGGAGCACTTCCGTGTGCAGGTCCACACGTTAGAAATCTAGGAAATATAAATGATACAACATACATCCATTTAATGAGGGTGCATAATTAGTTTCTAATAGAAATAAACATTATCACCCTAAAGCTATAAAGGATCAAAGGAGATGCTTTATTCCTCTTCTTCAGATTGGTCAGAACCCTATGACTTTGCTCAGGTGAGTGGTAGAGGAAGAGGTCACAACAGGAAGACGGTGAAGATCCAGGAGGTGAGTCCACACAGTGGGATGTGACACAGTTCCACAAAGCAAACAGCAGACGGACATTGAAGTCCTGCTGTAACAACCCAGCAAATCTCACTGATCTCATGTTGACAGTCTGCAAAATCATTAAAACAAAGCTCTTCTTGGATTTTTTTTCTCAATAAAAGTCAAAAATGCCTGATGCCTTTTGGAGAAGAAGAGCGATTGGAGAAGCTAAATGTTGGTCTGCTTCAGCCAGCCTCAGCCAGCTCTGTAAGGAACCCCTAACCCCTAACCCCTAACCCCTAACCCTGAACCCTGAACCCTAACCCCTAACCCTGAACCCTAACCCTGAACCATAACCCCTAACCCTGAACCCTAACTCTAACCCCCTAACCCAACCCTGAACCCTAACTCTAACTCTAACTCTAACCCCTAACCCCTGAACCCTAACCCCTAACCCTGAACCCTAACCCCTAACCCTGAACCCTAACCCCTAACCCTGAACCCTAACTCTAACCCCCTAACCCAACCCTGAACCCTAACTCTAACTCTAACTCTAACTCCTAACCCCTAACCCCTAACCCTGAACCCTAACCCCTAACCCTAACCCCTAACCCCCTAACCCAACCCTGAACCCTAACTCTAACCCCCTAACCCTAACCCAACCCTGAACTCTAACTCTAACCCTAACCCTCTAACTCTAACTCTAATCCCTAACCCTAACCCCTAACCCTGAACCCTAACCCCTAACCCTGAACCCTAACTCTAACCCCCTAACCCTAACCCAACCCTGAACTCTAACTCTAACCCTAACCCTCTAACTCTAACTCTAATCCCTAACCCTAACCCCTAACCCTAACCCCTAACCCTGAACCCTAACTCTAACCCCCTAACCCTAACCCAACCCTGAACTCTCACTCTCACTCTAACCCCTAACCCTAAACCCTAACCCTAGCTCAAACCCCAACCCTAACCCAAACCTTAACCCCTAACCACTAAACCCAAACCCAACCCTGAACCCTAACTCTAACTCTAACTCTAACCCCTAACCCTAACCCTAACCTTAGCTCTAACCCTAACCCTAACCCCAACCCCTAACCCCTAACCCTAGCCCTAAACTCTATCCCCTAACCCTAGCCCAGCTACCCCTGAAAGCCATTTTCCACTTGAACTCCTCTCTTGTCAAAGCTGATAGAAGGAATTATTTAAGATAAAGAATAATGAAAATCTTGATGCTCCTGCAGATCTTGAGCCACTGGACATCATGCAGAAAACAACGTTTTCTCATCAGGTACAACTGAATGAAATGATGCTACAATGAGGGAGCGATGGTTTGGGTGGACCTTTGTCTTCTGTCCTTGTCCTCCAGGATGTGTGGAGCCCACCTCATTCAGAATGGAAAAGCTGGGTCACATCTATGAGCCGCAGATCTTCGTAAGTGTTTTCTCCTCAAAGCTTTCTAGATTTCGACTTTAATATATAACTTCAATAATCTCTTAATCTTCCCCTTCTTACTTTTATTTTATCACTTTAGTTTACAAGGCGGGGCTGCTCCTGAAGGTACTTTCAACAGTTCCGATCTTTCCTCGCGTCTCTTCTGCTTCTTGTATGACCTCTTTAATCTGCCTGCAGTAAAAGGTTCCTGGTTCCAGTCTTCGGAGACCCTGTACCCACACTATTCAGGTATGGTTGTGTTGGGTAGATGCTTGCGCTGATAGCATCTCTCACTGACACCTTTCTGTTGCAGCTGTGGAGCGAAACAACCTGATGAGACTGGCCACCAGCATCCCCTTCACTCCCGTCTCCATCCTCGGTACTCCTTGCAGTCACTCTTTAGGAACTTGGGTTTCATGATGGCTCTTTCCAGATTTGCATTTCCAGATTTCCATAAAGGAGGTGAAGAGGTAAGCATCTACTCGCTAGAGGAGCTTCCCTCTGATGGTGATGTGGGATCCACCAGCATCTCCTCGTGGGCCTCGCGGGGCCTGTCGGCCATACTGCAGCCCCTCTCGAGTGCGGAGGGCTCTCTCGACGGGGGTCTGAGGCAGGGCTGCAGGGTGCTGTGCACATGGGCGGAGCAGGATGTGCTCCGGCCTGGTCTGGTCTACGTGGTC
>JAPVLW010000057.1:4690000-4705000 GCA_027382335.1 Takifugu ocellatus
TCTCCCAACGTTCCTGCTCCCTTTCCTGACAGGAGTAGGTGAAGCACTGACCGACCCCACTGTCATCATGGCCCAGGAGAAAAGGTGACTGAAGGTCTGAGTGTGAGTCCGAACCCTGGGACCACTTCAGTCCTTGTGAGGTCTTTGGCCTGAGAGGCTGGTCCTGACTCTGCTGTCGTGGCTGCAGGGGGGAGATGCTCTTCGGTCCCGATAACCTGGGAGATGTTGCCATCAAGGGCTTCCTGCAGAGACACTGCTGTCGCACCTCCTGCTCCAGACTGGGACTCACAGGTCAGTTAAGGTGTCAGTTAAGGTGTCGGTTATGGTGTCGGATAACTCCTCTTCCTAAGACCAAGGTCAGGACAATTCTGAGGAGTGAGGACACTTTGGCTGAGGGGACTGTTTGAGGGTTAAAATCTGGGTTTATGATTGAAGTTAGGATTAGGTCAGGGTAAGAGTTAGAGTCAGGGTAAGAGTTAGGTTTAGGGTCATGATCAGGGTCAGGGTAAGAGTTAGAGTCAGGGTAAGAGTTAGGGTCAGGGTTATGGTTGGGGTCAGGGTTAGGGTCATGATCAGGGTCATGGTTAGAGTTAGAGTCAGGGTAAGAGTTAGATTTAGGGTCATGATCAGGGTCAGGGTAAGAGTTAGAGCCAGGGTAAGAATTTGGGTTAGGGTCAGCGTTAGGGTGAGGGTCAGGATCAGGGTCAGATTTAGGGTTAGGGTTATGGTCGGGGTTGGGTCGGGGTTAGAGTCAAGGTCAGATTTAGGGTCAGGGTCAGATTTAGGGTCAGGGTTACAGGTTCCACATTATGTCTCTAATGGTCCTCTCAAAGATAGAAGAGGGACGTGTGTGAAACATTAGAAAAGTGCTGTTTGTCCACAGTGTCTGTGTGGTTGTTCTTTGTGTGTCACCTCTGTGGTCGCTCGGGAGAACGTGGTTGGCTCGTTGTTCTTTGTGTGTCACCTCTGTGGTCGCTCAGGACAACGTGGTTGGCTCGTTGTTCTTTGTGTGTCACCTGTGGTCGCTCAGGAGAACGTGGTTGGCTCGTTGTTCTTTGTGTGTCACCTGTGGTCGCTCGGGAGAACGTGGTTGGCTCGTTGCTCTTTGTGTGTCACCTCTGTGGTCGCTCAGGAGAACGTGGTTGGCTCGTTGTTCTTTGTGTGTCACCTCTGTGGTCGCTCAGGAGAACGTGGTTGGCTCGTTGCTCTTTGTGTGTCACCTCTGTGGTCGCTCGGGAGAACGTGGTTGGCTCGTTGTTCTTTGTGTGTCACCTCTGTGGTCGCTCAGGAGAACGTGGTTGGCTCGTTGCTCTTTGTGTGTCACCTCTGTGGTCGCTCGGGAGAACGTGGTTGGCTCGTTGTTCTTTGTGTGTCACCTCTGTGGTCGCTCAGGAGAACGTGGTTGGCTCGTTGTTCTTTGTGTGTCACCTGTGGTCGCTCGGGAGAACGTGGTTGGCTCGTTGTTCTTTGTGTGTCACCTGTGGTCGCTCAGGAGAACGTGGTTGGCTCGTTGTTCTTTGTGTGTCACCTGTGGTCGCTCAGGAGAACGTGGTTGGCTCTGAGATCAACCCTCAACCACTTCACATGAAGAAAACCCGCCCCAGCAGCAGCTAATTAGGCGGCGCGCGTTGGTTTATTTCTCTAACAACAGCAGCGTTGGAGGCGTGGGGGTGGGCCCGGCTTTGTGCGTTGTGCTCCGCGGCCTTTGATTACATATTAATCACGTCTTTGTGCTAGCGATATGCTGCTGAGACATTAGCTTTGATTAGCTATTAATTAACGTCTCTGGGTAGGCACCATAGTGGCATCTAGAGGATAAACGCTCGCAAAGGAACACTGCGCTCAAAAACAAACAAGCAACACACACACCCGCACACACACCCGCACACACACACACGCACACACACACACACACCCACCCACGCACGCACACACACACACACGGACACACACACACACACACCCACCCACGCACGCACACACACACAAACACACACACACGCACCCACACACACGCACCCACGCACCCACACACACACACCCACCCACCCACACACACGCACCCACACACACACACACACACGCACCCACGCACCCACACACACACACCCACCCACACACACACACACACGCACACGTTTGATATTTCAAAGGTGTGTTGTGTATCCTTTTCCCTTCTTGTGTCCTCTCCAAGATTTCAAACCACGTTATTCATGTTTGATGTGTGGACGTCCTCCCAGGCCTGTCAGTATTCTCTTTCTTGTGGTAACGACTGTGTTATAGAGCAACATTTCACTAACTGATGTCTCTACTGTTCAGGTTTACGGGAAAACCTGGACCGCTGTGAGGAAACGGCAGCCGGAACATCGACGAGTGTGTGATGTAATGGGCGACCCCAGGAAATGGCCAAGACACACACACGCTCACGTATGCGCAGGTGTTTAAAATGAGCACTAGGTGGTGCTATAAATGTTATTTACTGGAATGTGTACTTATTAGCTTAATTCACTAATAGATGTTGAGTTAATAACATGAAAACCAGCAATAATTTATTGTTTGTCAAAGTGTCTCTTTTCGTGTGTACAATGTACGTATGAGCAGTGCAGATTCATGAAAATTAAGCTTTATAAGATACATCTTCAGATAGATTTTAAATTCATCCTTTAATTATAGATTATGATGAAGTAAATTCTCTTTCTTCTTTTATTATCATAAAAATTCTAAAATATCCTAAATCACAATTTTCTTTCTTTCTTTTGGAAAAAACAAACCAAATGAGACGGACTTGATAACCATAAAATTTCTTTTAATGTTTTTATTCCCACAACAAAATGTCTACAAAAGCGATAAAATATAGAATTGAACAAAAGTCACTCACATGTATGTATGTACATCTGAGGAGGGGCTGTGAGGGGCCTGCAGAGCTCTGAACCCTGACCCTTCCCCCTGCACCAGTGGGTCTGTCTTTACCGTAGATAAACGCACACACACGCAGACACACACACACACAGACATATACACACACAGACACACACATATACACACACACGCACACACGCTGTTTCTGTGGAAATGTTTGGACGCGGGTCGTTGACCTGAGTCCAGAGTCCAGCAGCGTCCTGCTGAGTAACCGGGACAGGAAAGTGTCTCCGTGTCTCGCTGCTCTCCACAAAACGTATGGCGTCTCCACACAACGTATGGTGTCTCCACACAACGTATGGCGTCTCCACACAACGTATGTTGCTCTCCACACAGCGTATGGTGTCTCCACACAACGTATGGCGTCTCCACACAACGTATGGCGTCTCCACACAACGTATGTTGCTCTCCACACAACGTATGTTGCTCTCCACACAACGTATGTTGCTCTCCACACAACGTACGGCGTCTCCACACAACGTATGTTGCTCTCCACACAACGTATGTTGCTCTCCACACAACGTACGGCGTCTCCACACAACGTATGGCGTCTCCACACAACGTATGTTGCTCGCCACACAACGTATGTTGCTCTCCACACAACGTATGGCGTCTTCACACAACGTATGTTGCTCGCCACACAACGTATGTTGCTCGCCACACAACGTATGGCGCTCGCCACACAACGTATGTTGCTCGCCACACAACGTATGGCGTCTCCACACAACGTATGGCGTCTCCACACAACGTATGGCGTCGCCACACAACGTACGGTGCTCGCCACACAACGTATGGCGTCTCCACACAACGTATGTTGCTCGCCACACAACGTATGGCGCTCGCCACACAACGTATGGCGTCTCCACACAACGTATGGCGTCTCCACACAACGTATGGCGTCTCCACACAACGTATGGTGCTCGCCACACAACGTATGTTGCTCGCCACACAACGTATGGCGTCTTCACACAACGTATGTTGCTCGCCACACAACGTATGTTGCTCGCCACACAACGTATGGCGCTCGCCACACAACGTATGTTGCTCGCCACACAACGTACGGCGTCTCCACACAACGTATGGCGTCTCCACACAACGTATGTTGCTCTCCACACAACGTATGGCGTCTCCACACAACGTATGTTGCTCTCCACACAACGTATGGCGTCTCCACACAACGTATGGCGCTCTCCACACAACGTATGGCGTCTCCACACAACGTATGTTGCTCTCCACACAACGTACGGCGTCTCCACACAACGTATGGCGTCTCCACACAACGTATGTTGCTCTCCACACAACGTATGTTGCTCGCCACACAACGTATGGCGTCTCCACACAACGTATGTTGCTCTCCACACAACGTACGGCGTCTCCACACAACGTATGGCGTCTCCACACAACGTATGTTGCTCGCCACACAACGTATGTTGCTCGCCACACAACGTATGGCGTCTCCACACAACGTATGTTGCTCTCCACACAACGTATGGCGTCTCCACACAACGTATGGCGCTCTCCACACAACGTATGGCGTCTCCACACAACGTATGTTGCTCTCCACACAACGTACGGCGTCTCCACACAACGTACGGCGCTCGCCACACAACGTACGGCGCTCGCCACACAACGTACGGCGCTCACCACACAACGTACGGCGTCTCCACACAACGTATGGCGCTCTCCACACAGCGTATGTTGCTCGCCACACAACGTATGTTGCTCTCCACACAGCGTATGGCGTCTCCACACAACGTATGGCGCTCGCCACACAACGTATGTTGCTCTCCACACAGCGTATGGCGTCTCCACACAACGTATGTCGCTCTCCACACAACGTATGGCGTCTCCACACAACGTATGGCGGCGTGAGTCACCTACACAATGCTCCACTTTTGCTGGGAACAACATTCTAAACAGTAAATTAGTGAACCTGAACGCACCAGCTGCACGTATGTCTGGTGCATATAGAACATTTACATTACAAGCGTGCCCTTCTCTGGGCTCCTCTCACACCTCTGCTGGAGCAGTGGTGGGCAGACGTGAACAACAGGAACTTGAAGCCAAGCGGGTTGAGAGGGTGCACGTTGCGTGCACGCTCCTCTGCGGGTGGCCACGTGTATAGACAACCATCGTGCGCTCTGGGTGCCGATGGAGCGATAAAGGCGCGTGGCGTGCGCTCCCTCACATTCAGAACCCCCCTCCCCTACAGGTCAAGGGTCACTGGTCCGGGTCAGCCAGGCCCTTCAGAGCAGGGCCGCCCAGCTCACATTCATGTTCCGGAGAAGCTTTTAAAAAAGGGACTTGAACAACAACATTTAGGTGGGTTGAGTATAAATAAGACTTTATTTCAAATTCTTTCAGTTGCTGACGTGTTTTGAACTGACTCGACTGACGGGGAATTTACCCTAAACCCATGAACCCTGACCCCCCTGACCCCCTGACCCTGCCAACGACCCCTCCCACCAGAGTCACATGAGAAAACACAAATAAACCCCAAATGTTTCATTGGAATGAAATGTCATGCAAATAGAACAGAACAACAACAGGCTAATAGTAATAGAAGAATCATAGTCAATAATAAGAGCAATAATAATAATAGTAAATAGTAATAAAATAAAAATAATCTTACAATGCAAACATGACAGTAGTAAATGCCTCCACTTCTTATTGCTACAGTATTTTACTTACAGTGTTACTCCCCCCCCCCAACCCCCCCCCCCTCTGATTCACAGCAACGTTTCACACACAACAAGTGGGTTAAGGTTAAGGTTAAGGTTAAGGTTAAGGTTAGGGTTAGCTAACCCTAACCCTAACCCTAACCCTAACCCACACACAAAAGCTTCATATTCACGTCTGGAGGTGTTTCTTTATTCACAGATCTGTCAGGGGACGTCCCTCACTGTCCTGAAGCAGCAACACACACACACACGCGCGCACACACACACACTCATCGAAGCCTCGGCCGGGCTGATTCCAATGCCCACGTTTGGTGACTTGTCTCATTTTAGTCTACAAAGTGAAAATTCATTGATCATCGAGTTTCGTGGATTTGCAAAAATATTCAACCCTCTTTTAATGCAAAGTCAGAAAAAGAGCTGCTCCCTGAGAGATGCTGTGGTGCATCGCGCTACAATTATGGAGTGATTGTCTTCAGAGCCACGGGCCTCTGATCTGGGGTCAGGTGACGGGGATAACACTGAGACCGTGGTGAAGACACCAGTGTCCTTCACCCCTCCGTCCACGTGGTCAGCACCGAGGCACGAGCGAGGAGGAAATGGCAGAGCAATAAATAAGCCGTTGTCTCAGGCTGGAAGGGGGCCGCAGCGCTACAAAGACCCACGGGCCCCCAACACGCCGGTGCCGAGCCCAACTCATCAACACGACATTCATCCAGGACAGATCATAAGTGCTACAACTATACTGAGCCCGGAGGAGGAACGGCTCCAGCTCTAGGTCCCGTTGTGACTCCGCGGAATGTTCTTGATTACGTCCTAACCCCAGATCATATTTAGTCACATTGTGATGGAATAAATAGAGTTTCACAGAAGAAAATTCAAATATAGTGCAATTTTTCATATCTGCCACCCAGTAAGCTGCTGACAGGAAGAGAAGGGGAGCAGAGAAGGTCCTAAAGGCAGAGTGGAGTTATTGCTCTTTAGAGAAACATTGTTTCAGCCGAGGAGGGTTGTGCAAAGCCGGAGGGGTGCCGGAGGGGTGCCGGAGGGCTCCTGCAGCCTCCCGCTCACGATTGTCCTGACTCGGATCTTTTGACGCTCCTCTGCTGCCACACTGGCCAGCGGGGCCAGAGCCAGGGACCAGGCCCTGGCTCTGCTTGGCTCTGTCTGGTTGATTGTTCAGAAGAAGTCCACTGTTGATGGACGATTATTGCAGCAAGAATAAATGATTACGGCAGAAGCTGCCCGATTCTTTTAGGTGTAACATAAACTCATTTGTACGTATATATCTTTTCCTTCAAAAGTAGTAGCTGTTGATTTCTTTTTAAATCCTTCTTTACGTAATTCTCTAAGTTCGCATCAGAACAATGTCGTAGCTTCTTTACATATGAACAAACTCCAAACAAGGCTTCTAGAGTTCAACAAACCCAAATTCACTCTTGGTTTGACCCAATATTCTTTTAAACGTCTCAACTTTACAAATTCTGTACATAAGAACCTATCGTAAAATAAAAAAAAAACACAGACGAAGTATAGTCGGCCGCAGGGGGCCGATGTAGATTTAAATTAGGTCTAAGGTATCTGAACAGAACAGGAAGTAATACTGGAAATCGCTCTGCACTAGAAGGGTATCTACAGTTACCTGGCTACGGTTACCTGGCTACAGTTAGCTGGCTACACCCACATCGCTGCCCCACCCAGTTCTTCACTAAAACAAGGAAAAGGAACCAAATCTTTTGACTTGATGGTCTGGTCCATTTCCAGGACCAACGATTCAGATCTTCAGATTGTTCACAGACCGGGCCCAGTCTGTACATTTCTGGTCAGGAGAGCTGACTCTTGCTCGTGCCTTGGGGCCACTTTCGCTTGTATATACATTCTTCAGACTGTATCGGTGAAGTCGATGGATTAAGTTCTGGACATTCCTACAATTGTTGGCGAGAACTGTGTTTGTGGCAACTGGCTCCTCATCCTCCAAGTTGAAATGAGGCTGCGGGGGTTTGGGAATCTGCTGACGGACGCAGCCTGTGCTGCCTGCTGCATCGGTGGTAGCGGCGTGTGCTCGGTCCACCACGGGGAGTCACTTGGGCATGACCATGGTGGAGTTGGGGTCGGGGTTAAACAGTTCTTTGTAGAGTGGAGGAAAGAGGACATTGACTGTTTCCGGGTGCAGCTGCTGGAAGGCCTGCAGCTCCTCTGTGTGGAGTGTGCACAGGGCCGACAGCGTTGGAATTCTGCTAATCAGCTGCCAAGCAAGAGGAGCAGACCGAGAAATAGAGGGGGTTAGGGTTAGAGATGAGCAGAGAGGGTGCCACGCTGCTACACACCTGTGCACCCAGAAGAGCTCCTTTCATTCTTGGTCAGGCTCTGATAGAGGGGGGGGGGCTTACCTTGGCCAAAGTGTCCTCGTCCATGTGGTTCTTCTGCATGATGTGCTGCAGAGCAAAGTAGATCTTCTCCTGGAGCTTCTGAACCTTCCTGGGCTCCATCAGCCAGGGCCGATCTGGGCAGGAGAGAGGATGTTTCCATGAGGGTCAACACCACCAGCGTTCAGGCTACTTCCTGTTTGGTGTCAGGGTGCACTGACCTGTGGAGATGAGCACGGCTGCTGAGAACAGAGCGATCTCCTCCTCTGTTAGCTGCAGGGAGCACAAACTCTTGGCAAAGTCAAACACGGCACTCACTAACTCATCACACCCTAGAGGGGAAAGGAGGACACCAACGAAGAAGGGTTACTGCGGAGGTTTCAACAGGGTTTGTTGAGCTTTTCCTCTGGATGCACCATCTCACCAAGGGCCTTGAACACCTGCATGCCTCCATACTTCCCTTCGAAGAGAACGGTGTTGTTGAGAGGGTTGAAAGCCCGACACATCCGCACCAGAACCACTTCCAGACAGCCTGTGAGAGGAGACGGAGCAATAAAAGCAGCCACTCACCCCTGCCTGCCTGTGGATTCAGGCCACTCAGCTGGTGCCCTCTAACCCTAAACTCTCTTCTTGACTCCACAACAGAAAAGTTCTGGAAATCAGGTGTCCAGCAAAACTCACCTGATTTGAGCAGCAGGATCTGATCATTCTGGCAAAGTTCCATGAACCCTGAGATTCGCTTGGCAAATTCTACCACATACTGGATGGCGTGGGTGATCTGGATGGCACACTGCTGCCACAGGACGTCCCGGGGCTGGAGGCAGACACACGGGAGGTACAGGTGCTTCACAGGTGCTTCACAGGTGGTTAACAGGCGCTTTACAGGTGGTTTACGTGCACTTTACAGGTGGTTAACGGGTACTTTACAGGTGCTTTACGGGTGCTTTATGCGTACTTTACAGGTGCTTCACATGTGGTTTACTGGTGTTTTACAGGTGCTTTACAGGTGGTTTACATGTGGTTACCAGGTGATCTACAGGTGCTTTACGGGTGCGTTACGGGTGCTTTACAGGTGGTTAACAGGTGCTTTACGGGTGATTTACATGCGGTTTGCAGGTGCTTCACAGGTGGTTAACAGGTGCTTTTACTGGTGCTTTACGGGTGCTTTACAGGTGGTTAACAGGTGCTTTACGGGTGATTTACATGCAGTTTGCAGGTGCTTTACAGGTGCTTCACAGGTGATTTACAGGTGGTTTACGGGTGATTTACATGCGGTTTACAGGTGTTTTACACATGCTTTACATGGGGTTTAGGGGTGGATAACAGGTTATTTAAAGGTGATTTTTGGGTGATTTACGGGTGGTTTATGGGTGATTTACATGCAGTTTGCAGGTGCTTCACAGGTGGTTAACAGGTGCTTTACTGGTGCTTTACGGGTGGTTTACAGGTGGTTAACAGGTGCTTTACAGGGGGTTAACAGGTGCTTTACGGGTGATTTACATGTGGCTTGCAGGTGCTTCACAGGTGATTTACAGGTGGTTTACGGGTGATTTACACGTGCTTTACAGGCGCTTTGCAGGTGATTTACGGGTGGTTTACAGGGGCTTTACAGGTGGTTTACAGGTGGATAACAGGTGCTTTAAAGATGATTTTTGGGTGATTTACGCGTGGTTTATGGGTGGTTTGCAGACACTTTACGGGTGGTTTACAGGTGGTTTACGGGTGATTTACAAGTGATTTGCGGGTGGTTTACATGGGGCTTTACAGGTAGTTTACAGGTAGATAACAGGTGCTTTAAAGGTGATTTTCGGGGGGGTTTACAGGGGCTTTACAGGTGGATAACAGGTGCTTTAAAGGTGATTTTTGGGTGGTTTGCAGACACTTTACGGGCGGTTTACAGGTTGTTTAGGGGTGATTTACAGGTGATTTATGGGTGGTTTGCAGACACTTTACAGGTGGTTTACAGGTTGTTTACAGGTGGCTTACATGTGATTTACGGGTTGTTTACGAGTGGTTTGCAGACACTTTACGGGTGGTTTGCAGGTGGATAACAGGTGCTTTAAAGGTGATTTTGGGGGGTTTACGGGTGATTTACGGGTGATTTACGGGTGATTTACAGGTGATTTATGGGTGGTTTGCAGACACTTTACGGGTGGTTTACAGGTGGATAACAGGTGCTTTAAAGGTGATTTTGGGGGGGTTACGGGTGATTTACGGGTGATTTACAGGTGATTTACAGGTGATTTATGGGTGGTTTGCAGACACTTTACGGGTGGTTTACAGGTGGATAACAGGTGCTTTAAAGGTGATTTTGGGGGGTTTACGGGTGATTTACGGGTGATTTACGGGTGATTTACGGGTGATTTACAGGTGATTTATGGGTGGTTTGCAGACACTTTACGGGTGGTTTACAGGTGCCTGTTGTCATACTCTGATTGGAACCCAGACACACCTCTCAAGTGTCCTCTCAACACTCGCGCCTCAGTAAACCACAGAGTTTGCTGACACTGCAGCACCTTCATGCTGGTGCAACCGTTTGAAGATGTCAAACTCACCTTGCTCTGGTAGATCTTGACCTCTTCGTAGGAGTGTGTCTGCCAGGCCAGCTGTTGCAGCTCGTCTGCTGTGTACTGACATGTCTCTAGGTGGGACTTGATGATGTTCTGAGCAATTCGGTCTGAAAGAGACGATTGTTTGAGTCATAATCTATGAACCGTGTGGCCGTTCATTAATTATTGACAGTTCAGATTAACCACGTTTCTTCTGTAATGTGTAGACCCAAAGGTCTGTAATTATTAATTCATCTATACTTTTTCATCTGTGAGAAACTCTGGGTCTCGTGAAATGGCATCTTGAAATGCCCGTGTAGGTCCTGGTGCAGGTTCTCATTCTTTCAGGTCACATTAATCCGTACAGGTGGATTTGTCAGGGCTGACTGCCCAGGATGGGGGAGTTCTTTTAATAAAACCAGCACTCAGAGGTGAAACTTGTTCCTCTTGCTCTCAACTGTCCAGTTAGCCCTTCGCTAGACACCTTTATGGGCATCTTGAAATGAAAACAGCATCGCTGGAGGATGGAGCAACAAGCTTCAGCTCACTGGAGCAGCCGGTCTCCCACCTACATGTAGCGCTGGAACGTCTGTGAGAACAAGGTCACCTGATGGTTCTTGGATTCGTGTGAACCCGATGTCAGCTCGATTGCCCTGCCTAACCCTAAACCTTTGTGTTCTCCTACCATGCTGCCAGCGTAGCGGCGGCTCAACTCTCTCTGAAGTTCAGTAGGATTAGAGCCTTACCCAACTCCCCCATGCTGACGTTGTTGTGCCCCAGCTGAGGGTCCTGGTAGCCTCCGTAGCTGAACAGGTTCGGCACTGGCGTGAGCTCATAGACCGGCTCCTGCTTAATGTGCTTCATGCCCGACATGTCCAAACCCGACTGATCTGGGGAAGGCTGCGTGGAATCCATCCCATAATACCCCCCCGGGACTCCGCCTCCGTTGCCATGGCCGCCCTTGGGTAGTTCAATGATGTGGCCGTTGGCGTAGGTGCCTCCGATCTCGTGGTTGAGGGTGGACAGCCCGTTGGTCAGGCTGGAGGAGTAAACGCGGGCCAGGGCTTCGGCCTCCCCCGTCTGCTGCTGCCGCTGCTCCTGCAGCCGCGCCTGGTGCTTCTGGACCTCCGCGTACAGGCTGTCGCGCTGCTTTTTGGACATGCGGCCAAATTTAACGGCTAAACAACGAGAAATGAGCAGAATTAATGCCCAACCAATCACCCAGGTGGATTCAGTTGGCTTTCTGCACATGGCACTTTGAGCAGAAACCTTGGCCCCTTAAAGTGGGGCTGATGTGTTCCCGGGGTTTTTCGGGACACCGGACGTGTTCTCACCATCTCTAGACATTCCAAGAGCGAGACACTTCTGCAGTCGGCAGTGCTGGCAGCGGTTGCGGTTGGTCCTGTCGATGAGGCAGTTCCTCTGGCGGGGACAAGAGTAGGACGCATTGTTCTGCTGGCTCCGTCTGAAGAAACCCTGCAGATGCCACCAAGAGAGGGTGAACACAGACGTGCAGGCAGACCCACACAGCAGACTGGCCCTCAGGCGGAGGGTAGAGGTCTCACCTTGCACCCCTCGCAGGTGATGACGCCATAGTGGATGCCTGATGATTTGTCCCCGCAGATTTTGCATGGTATAACTTCAATTTGGGCTGCAGGCAGAGAGACAGGGAGAGAGACAGGGAGACAGGCAGAGAGACAGGCAGAGAGACAGGCAGAGAGACAGGCAGAGAGACAGGGAGACAGGCAGAGAGACAGGCAGAGAGACAGGCAGAGAGACAGGCAGAGAGACAGGCAGAGAGACAGGTCAGAACATGTGTTATCAGCACAGCCTGGCGAGACAAACGCTCCTCATCCCACACCTCTCCGTCGGTGGTCCCATTAAGGTGGAGAAGCCAGAAAGACTGAAGGTGCTTGAATGTGAGTGACCTCACAGGGGCACAGTGACCCCTGGACCCCTCCCAGACCTTTGAAAGTCCCCAACAAAGATAAGTGCACGTGCACATCACACATAAAGGCTTTGAGTATGTGTGCATGTGACGGGGTACGGCCGTGGGCTCAGCCCCTAAAACAGGCGTAGCCTGCCCCCCCAGGTGGGCGCTCCCACTGAACCCCGTAGCTGTACTCACCGTGTCCTGGCAGCTCCATGCACACGCACGACCAGAGGCACAGGAAGTGCTGCAGGCTAGTGCGCGGCAGCGGCGGTGTCGCTCACGCCTGCCATAAAGGCAGAGCGAGCCGCCCAGACTGATGCAGAGGTGTGTCTGCTGAGCTGGCACACCCTCTATAAAGAGATTACGCCGCCTCGCTAATCCCACATTAGTTAGGTCCCCACGTCTCGCTGAGCGCCGGTTCACTCAGATTTCAGAGTAACCGCACACAAACGTGATAAAACTGCTGCTAATTTCCCTGATGGACTGAAGGGATCAATAAAGTACTCAATCAATCAATCAATCAATCAATCAATCAATCAATCAATCAATCAAAACTGTGTCTTTTACAGCACGAGAGGCTCAAGAGGAGTAAAGTCACCAAATCTACTCTGGAACTGGAACTGATGTGTGTGTGTGGGAGTGTGTGTGTGGGAGTGTGTGTGCGTGAGGGTGTGTGTGTGTGTGTGTGGGAGTGTGTGTGTGGGAGTGTGTGTGCGTGAGGGTGTGTGTGTGTGTGCGTGTGTGTGTGTGTGTGGGAGTGTGTGTGTCTGTGTGTATATGTCTGTGTGTGCGTGTGTCTGCGTGTGTGTGTGTGTGTGGGTGTGTGTGAGGGTGTGTGTGTGTGTGTGTGTGTGCGTGTGTGTGGGTGTGTGTGAGGGTGTGTGTGTGTGTGTACGTGTGTGTGTGTGTACGTGTGTGTGTGTGTGTACGTGTGTGTGTGTGGGTGTACGGGTGTGTGTGTGTGTGTGTGTGGGAGTGTGTGTGTGTGTGCGTGTGTGTGGGTGTGTGTGAGGGTGTGTGTGTCTGTGTACGTGTGTGTGTGTGTACGTGTGTGTGTGTGTGTGTGTGTGTGTGTGTGTGTGTGTGAGGGCTGTAGAATAGAGGATAACAGGGTCCTAACTGTTGCTAGTCCATCATTCATTTTACATTTACTCCTCTCACATGACTTTCAGCCCCAGCCCCGTGTGCACGTGCACGCAGGCAGGTTCATGGATGTGCACGGTGATGTGTCACTGTTGCACGGCTGCGCGTCCCGCAGGTGAGTGTACGTGCACCTGTCGGGCGGCTCACGAGTGTGCACTTTTGGAGTGTAATTGGATCATGCGTGAGGACTGCAGACGCTCCGGCCTGTCTAAGCTAATCAGCAGGAATAATCGCTCCATCCCACCTCGTTAGCACCACAACTGTCTGCTTCATGCTGCACTCTCACGCTGCACTCTCACGCTGCACTCTCACGCTGCACTCTCACGCTGCACTCTCCACGCTACATTCTCACGCTGCACTCTCACGCTGCACTCTCACGCTGCACTCTCACGCTGCACTCTCACGCTGCACTCTCACGCTGCACTCTCATGCTGCACTCTCATGCTGCACTCTCACGCTACACTAATTATCAGTGCTGTCGTTAGCATAATTCCCTTTCATGTTACATAGTCGGGTAAAGAACCATTATTGGGATTTTAACCTGCTCATTCTTCAGCCTTTCAGTTGCATTTCTGCCCCCTAGTGGCCACTGAGGTATCGCACCCTAATAAGATGGGCTTTGCTCTTGATGAGTAATAATAGATGAGTCTGTCTGCCTGTCTGTCTGCCTGTCTGTCTGCCTGCCTGTCTGTCTGTCTGTCTGTCTGTCTGTCTGTCTGTCTGTCTGTCTGTCTGTCTGTCTGCCTGTCTACCTGTCTGTCTGCCTGCCTGTCTACCTGTCTGCCTGTCTGTCTGCCTGTCTGCCTGTCTGCCTGCCTGTCTGTCTGTCTGCCTGACTGTCTGTCTGCCTGTCTGCCTGCCTGCCTGACTGACTGGTTTACCACAGGCTGGTGGAACTACTGCAGGTTCTGCTGAAGCTCAGATGCCCCATTTACAGCTCTTGGCTCCAAACTGGGTCAGAACCCTGGACTGGGACCACAGACGCTGCACAAACCGCTAATGCTACACAGTCGTTCCCGTCTGTGAATCAGGTCAGATGGACCCGATAGAGCCGACGTCCTCTGGACCGGTGCTGCCCACAACACAGCCAGAACTATCAATGGTGCCGGCCCGCAACCGCTGCTGCTAATGCTACTACTGCTACTATTGCTACTACTGCTGCTGCTGCTAATGCTACTACTGCTACTATTGCTACTACTGCTGCTGCTGCTAATGCTACTACTGCTACTATTGCTACTACTGCTGCTGCTGCTAATGCTACTACTGCTACTACTGCTGCTGCTGCTGCTGCTACTACTGCTACTGCTGCTACTGCTGCTGCTGCTGCTGCTGCTGCTGCTACTGCTGCTGCTGCTGCTGCTGCTACTGCTGCTGCTACTGCTGCTGCTGCTGCTACTACTGCTGCTGCTGCT
>JAPVLW010000057.1:4707500-4710000 GCA_027382335.1 Takifugu ocellatus
CTTGTTCTGCAGTGATTGTGTTCACTCCCCTTTTGCCCCGGGGCAGATTTCCCTGCCCGTGTGGCAGTAATAATGCCCCGAAGCTCCTGGCTGTGTGGGCAGGAGCATTGTTGAGGTGAATGTTCCTGGGGAGCGTCTCCCTCAGAACCAGCAACGAGTCAGAGATAAGTGCGTCCGTATCTGAATATGAGGGGGCGTCGCATTGTCAGCGGAGCCTCGTGCCAGTGGGGACTGTCAGGTGGGATATAGGGAGACGGTCCTGACAGCATTGCTGTTGCCACGGTGACCACCCACTCGCTGCACTCGTCTGGCTGTCACAGCAATGATGTGCTCCAGCACCAGGCTATTAAAGGAAGTGATGTCACTGGCGTGTGGAGCAACTTGGCGTGTCTTCATCAGCGGTTGGTCCCCCCCCCAGGATGCGGCGCCCCCCCCCCAGGATGAGGATGAGGACTCTATTCTCGCTGCTCTGCTGGATAAACATGTGTTTCCAAGAGCCTGTCTTTGTTTTTATGTTAATACGACCGTCTTTTCTCATTGTCCCTGCTGGAAAACCCTGCAGCCCCAAACAGCTCAAACAACAACTTCCTGTCTCCGGCTACGGAATCTGTCCCAAGCTGGTGGGCCTGGGGGGCTGTCGGCATCCTCAGCTAGCACACGTGAGAGCAAAGCTAACAGTTTACCGTGCTAACCCGGCACGCTACGGCGAGGACATTATTGCTGTGTTAATTGATTTTTAATGAGGGAAGAGTCTCCTGGGTGTTCCCAGGGTTGACCCTCTTTCTAAATTGAGTCCCAATTATCTGCGCTGCGCTAAAACTGCTGCAGAGCACCAACATCTGCACGAGACGCCCCTGGAACGCAGGAGCACGTGCAGCTGGAGGGTGACCTCTACCTTCCAGGAGACCAGAGGTTGCTCTTTAATCCTGAGGTCTTCTCACAGCTTTCAGAGGGAAGAGCATGAGAGCGTTTGAGTCTGATCTGTGACAGTAAAACTGAGACTTTACAGCTTTTATTATTCAAAGGCGCCGTAATAAGCTGCAGATGCTAAATTCCACATCTGGAGTCATTCAGCTCAGTCAGTTTAGTGGATAAAAGGTCATTTATGGATGTGGGAAAGTTCTGATTGGAAGGTAGCAGAATTAATGATGTTCCTCAAAGCTGCACTTGAGTGTGGTGCTGGAGTCCACGTGGGAGGTGTTTCCATTGGGGGGGGGGGGGGGGGGGGGGCATCACAGCTCATCACGCAGTTAAAATGACTTTCTACTGTAACTTTTGCCGCTTCAGAAACGCTAACTCGACTCCGCTGGAGTCCCAGAAGGTTGATTTGTTGGGGATGAATGTGGGGGGGGGGGGGGGGGGGGGGGGGGGGCTCCACTTCGTTAAAATGTGCGGAGCTTCTCGCCAGTTAACGAGACACCTTGAGATGAGCGCCCCCCCCCCCCAGCTCCTGGTAAACGGGAACAGCCTCTGAATGATGCGAGCACCAGCCTCTCCTCTTCAGTCTGTCTGACTCCTTCGTGTGAGGCTCCGTCCTCAGTGGAGCTGCTGTGGAGCTGGAACCCTCACATCTGGATCCTGATCTATTTTCATTAGCTCCGTCTTCCTCGTCTTCCTCGTCTTCCTCGTCTTCCTCGTCTTCCTCGTCTCGCGGAGCTCTGAGAGAAACAAGCTTTTCTTTCTGACGCTCCAATGATAAAAAAACATTGGGAAACTTTTGGTGATCACTGAGTGGATTAGCAGCCATGCAGCTGGGAATAGCAGTGGGCTAACCCCCCCGGGCCCCCTAACCCCCCCGGGCCCCCGCCATGTTCTCACATCACACTGTCCCATTAAATCCAGCTAACGCAGCCTGCAATGAGCCTCCAGAGGGACGCCACGCCGCTCCGCTCCGCTCCGCACCGCTCCGCCATGCCGCGCCGCTCCGCCTGTTTTTACTGCCTGCTGCATCTAAAACATGTATTAACAATCTGGCTGCTCCTCCACAAGTAACTAAAAGATCTGTCACCTTCAAGGTAACCAAGGCTGACCCAGGATGTGGTAGTTTGGACCTCTGGACTGATGGGACCCCCACCTGGACTGATGGGACCCCCACCTGGACTGATGGGACTCCCAGTGGGTCCATCTAGAGACTCGGACCGATGGACCCCCATCGGGTCCACCTAGAGACCCGGACCGATGGGACCCCACTGGGTCCATCTAGAGACCCGGACTGATGGGACCCCCACCCGGACTGATGGGACCCCCACCGGGTCCATCTAGAGACCCGGACTGATGGGACCCCAGTGGGTCCACCTAGAGACCCGGACCGATGGGACCCCCAGCGGGTCCACCTAGAGACCCGGTGGGGAGCAGAGCATGCTGGGGGTGCCGCTAACTTTTGCCTTAATTTCCTTCTTCTTTGAGACGCAGGAATAAACCTCTGGACAGATGTGCAGTGACATCTGCTGCAGATGGGTGACACGGGGGCCCGCCCCCCCCACTGCTCAGCAGCCATAGC
>JAPVLW010000057.1:4712500-4720000 GCA_027382335.1 Takifugu ocellatus
CACGGAGCGGGCCACAGTTAGAGCCAGAGGTGTGTGACAGACACAGCTTGGGTTGCCCCTAGCAACCGTCTAATGATGTCAACAGTCCAACTATTTCTATTCCAACTTTTCTAAATAAAAACAATATTTCTGATGAAACACAAGCTTGCTTTGGGCACTGGCTCGGTAATTCCTGGGAAATCTCGTCTCTGCTGAAGAAGCAGGTGCCTTTAAATATGAAATATTATCAATATTAATTTTCTTATTACTAATAACACAACTGGTCTCCTCTTCTGTCCATGTTGTTGTCACCTGACTGCATCATTTAAATGTGTCTCCACTGTACTTTCATTTATTTCTAAATCAAAACATCTTCTGACAGCATGAAAATATTTTAGTGATGTTTGAGTTGTTTTCATTATCACTGATTTATTGCGCTGTTTACATGTTGCACAAGGGCTAAGATTAGGTTAGGTTAGGGTTGGGTTAGATTAGGTTAGGTTAGGGTTGGGTTAGATTAGGTTAGGGTTAGGGTTAGCGTTTAGGGTTAGGTTAGGGTTAGGGTTAGGTTAGGGTTAGCGTTTAGGGTTAGGTTAGGGTTAGGTTAGGGTTAGATTAGGTTAGGGTTAGGGTTAGGTTAGGGTTAGGGTTAGGGTTAGGTTAGGTTAGGGTTAGGGTTAGGGTTAGGTTAGGTTAGGGTTAGTGTTTAGGGTTAGGGTTAGGTTAGGGTTAGGTTAGTGTTTAGGGTTAGGGTTAGGTTACGTTAGGGTTAGATTAGTGTTAGGGTTTAGGGTTAGGTTAGTGTTAGGGTTAGAGTAGTGTTAGGTTAGGGTTAGGGTTAGGTTAGTGTTAGGGTTTATGGTTAGGTTAGGAAAGTGTTAGGTTAGTGCTAGGTTAGGGTTAGGGTTAGAGGGTAGGGTTAGGGTTAGGGTTAGGGTTTAGGGTTAGGTTAGGATAGTGTTAGGTTAGGTTAGTGTTAGATTAGGGTTAGAGGGTAGGTTAGGATTTAGGGTTAGGTTAGTGTTAGGTTAGGGTTAGGTTAGGGTTTAGAGTTAGGTTAGGTTGGGTTAAGGTGAGGTTAGTGTTAGTTTAGGGTTAGGTTAGTGTCAGGTTAGGGTTTAGGGTTAGGCTGGGTTAGATTTAGGTTAGGGTTGGGTTAGGGTTTAGGGTTAGGTTAGGTTACGTTGGGTTAGGGTGAGGTTAGTGTTAGTTTAGGGTTAGGTTCTCCTCCGTATGTAGACCTGCAACTGCATGGGGTATTACTAGGGAGATCCACACGCAGACACACCTACAGGTGATGGACAGTTGGATGGAGGGTTGGATTGATGATGGATGGATGGATGATGGCTGGATGGATGATGAATGATGGATGATGGCTGGATGATGGATGGATGGATGGATGATGAATGATGGATGATGGCTGGATGATGAATGATGGATGGATGGATGGATGATGGATGGGTGGATGGATGGCTGGATGGATGGATGATGGATGATGAATGATGGATGAATGAAGGAAGGATGGATGGCTGGATGGATGGCTGGATGGATGGATGATGGATGATGAATGATGGATGAATGAAGGAAGGAGGGGTGGATGGATGGCTGGGTGGATGGATGGATGATGGATGATGGATGGATGAAGGAAGGAGGGGTGGATGGATGGCTGGGTGGATGGATGGATGATGGATGATGGATGGATGAAGGAAGGAGGGGTGGGTGGATGGATGATGGATGATGGATGGATGAAGGAAGGAGGGGTGGGTGGATGGATGATGGATGGATGAAGGAAGGAGGGGTGGGTGGATGGCTGGGTGGATGGATGGATGATGGATGGATGAAGGAAGGAGGGGTGGATGGATGGATGATGGATGATGGATGGATGAAGGAAGGAGGGGTGGGTGGGGACAGCCGTGCAGTCTTGTGTGTAAAAGCTTCCCCTTCGTCAGTTTCTCAGTCTAACGAGCTCGTTATTCCCGCGTTTCTCTCCTCTTTAACGTTCCTGTACATCAGGAATCTGGGATTGGTTAGAGTTAGTGTGTCCCTGCTGAGACCTGCTGCCTTCATGGATCAGCAAAACCACCAAACAGAAGAAACTGTCAAAGGACTCTGACTTCAAGGCAGATTTAGAGTTTAGGAGCGGTTCAGGCTGAAATCCCCCCCGGCTCAGATGAAGTGGAGACACAAGCGGAGCGTGAGCCCACGCGAGCTCGCACAAAGACTCTTCAAGGATTCACTGAGTTTGCCCAGAATCCCCTGATCGGCACCGGGGGACAGAACCAACAGAGAGGGAAAGCAAACATGGCGAGCCCGCTGTGCACATGCTAACCAAACACGGCTATGATAGCAGCTCAGTGGGACCACGGAAGAGACACACACACACACACAAGCACGCACGAGTGTGTAAAGATATGTTTTGCAGGTGGCCTGAAGACTTTGACCCTAAAGGTCGCGTCAGTGGGCAGGAAGCCAAACATGAGGACAGGTGCACTATGGGAAGTGAGTGCCACGTTCACGCTCGTTCACGCTCGTGCATGTGAGAATATTACAGCGTGCGCGGGTCAGACGGTGAGGAGGGATTAACAGTGTGGCCTGTTTGGGCTCGGGGTAATCTCCTCTCTCCTTACATAACTGTGGGCCATTAGTCAGCACAAACACACAATCACCAACACAATAACCCACACAGAGGAAGATGGCAGTGACAACCAGGCTGTGCAGGCTCCATCTAACCCTAACCCTCTAACCCTAGCCCTCTAACCCTAGCCCTGCACCCTAGCCCTGCACCCTCACCCTAGCCCTGCACCCTAACCCTGCACCCTAGCCCTGCACCCTAACCCTGCACCCTAACCCTGCACCCTAACCCTGCACCCTAGCCCTGCACCCTAACCCTGCACCCTAGCCCTGCACCCTAACCCTGCACCCTAACCCTGCACCCTAACCCTGCACCCTAGCCCTGCGCCCTAGCCCTGCACCCTAGCCCTAACCCTGCACCCTCACCCTGCACCCTAACCCTGCACCCTAACCCTGCACCCTAACCCTAACCCTGCACCCTAACCCTGCACCCTCACCCTAGCCCTGCACCCTAGCCCTGCACCCTCACCCTAGCCCTGCACCCTAACCCTGCACCCTCACCCTAGCCCTGCACCCTAGCCCTGCACCCTAACCCTGCACCCTAACCCTGCACCCTCACCCTGCACCCTAACCCTGCACCCTGCACCCTAACCCTCTAACCCTCTAACCCTAGCCCTGCACCCTAGCCCTGCACCCTCACCCTAGCCCTGCACCCTAGCCCTAACCCTGCACCCTAACCCTCTACCCCTGCACCCTAACCCTCTAACCCTAGCCCTAGCCCTAACCCTGCACCCTGACCCTCTAACCCTCTAACCCTGCACCCTGACCCTGCACCCTAACCCTGCACCCTAACCCTAACCCTGCACCCTGACCCTCTAACCCTCTAACCCTGCACCCTGACCCTGCACCCTAACCCTCTAACCCAGCACCCTGACCCTCTAACCCTGACCCTCTAACTCAGCACCCTAACCCTGCACCCTAACCCTGCACCCTAACCCTAACCCTGCACCCTGACCCTCTAACCCTCTAACCCTGCACCCTGACCCTGCACCCTAACCCTGCACCCTAACCCTAACCCTGCACCCTGACCCTCTAACCCTCTAACCCTGCACCCTGACCCTGCACCCTAACCCTCTAACCCAGCACCCTGACCCTCTAACCCTGACCCTGCACCCTAACCCTGCACCCTAACCCTCTAACCCTGCACCCTAACCCAGCACCCTGACCCTGACCCTGACCCTGCACCCTAACCCTGCACCCTGACCCTGACCCTCTAACCCTGCACCCTGACCCTGCACCCTGACCCTGCACCCTAACCCTGCACCCTGACCCTCTAACCCTGCACCCTAACCCTGCACCCTAACCCTGACCCTCTAACCCTAACCCTCTAACCCTGCACCCTAACCCTGCACCCTGACCCTGCACCCTAACCCTGCACCCTAACCCTAACCCTCTAACCCTGACCCAGCACCCTGACCCTGACCCTGGCCCTGTCCGCTGATCTTCAAACACACTGAGCACTGTGCTGAAAGCAAATGTCAAATGTAATGAAATAAGTCCTTTTAAAGCGAACACCATGAAAATGATGTGAGCGATTTATCCAAACAGACGAGTTCCGTTGGTTTGGACAGGATATTGATCCTGTGGTGCGTTAGCGTCGGACAGATCAATATTCACACTAGCCTCCCAAGCATAGCGGCGTGGGACTAATTCTATTGGCATGAGGCCGTCAAGCGTGGCGTTGCAGCTGTGTGTTACGAGTGGGCAGCGGATTTAACCTGCAGAGTGGGGACATTTCCAAGCCGAGGCCCCTCAGATCCTCCGGACTGCTCCCTGCTCCAGGCCTGGAGGAGGGGGGGGGGCATGGCTACCTTTGAGGCCGAGGGCCTCATGCTCTCCCCGGCCTGTGGGTGCCCTGAAGGATGGTGGCCTCCCCGGTTCATGCTGGTACCAGTCTTTACGTCTCCTCCTCCTGCTTTGGTTAAGCTCGGTTGTTCTAAATACATTTGATTGGATGTAGCAGGAGTTTAATGTTATTCTGTCAGATTGTCACAACTTCACGGGTGTGTTTAATGACGTCTGTGTAGAAGAAGAAACCCAGTCCAGTTGACATAGAAAACTACCTTGGAGGTGTGTTTAGTGGTTCAGACGGCTGGGCCAAGGTCAAGGTCAAGGTCAAGGTGAGGAACTGCAGTACGTCTAAGAATGGCAGAAGTACAATGAAGTGTGTGTGTGTGTGTGTGTGTGATGATATGTAACAGTATAAGAGCACTTTTGTAGTAGTGCCGCCCCCTTACTGGTTCCCACTGACCCATGCCAGGAACAGATCAGATGGCTCGGGTTCTCTACACCTCTGGAACCAGAGGAGGGTACGCTGTAAAGGTACACACACACACACACACACACACACACACACACACACAGGAGGTGTGTATGCTGTAAAGGTACACACACACACACACACACACACACACAGGAGGTGTGTATGCTGTAAAGGTACACACACACACACACACACACACACACACACAGGAGGTGTGTATGCTGTAAAGGTACACACACACACACACACACATACACACACACACACACAGGAGGTGTGTGTGCTGTAAAGGTACACACACACACACACATGCACACACACACACAAAGTGTGTATGCTGTAAAGGTACACACACACACACACACACGAGGTGTGTGTGCTCTAAAGGTACACACACACACATACACACACATGAGGTGTGTGTGCTGTAAAGGTACACGCACACACACACACACACACACAGGAGGTGTGTGTGCTGTAAAGGTACACTCACACACACACACACACACAGGAGGTGTGTGTGCTGTAAAGGTACACACACACACACACACACACACACACACACAGGAGGTGTGTGTGCTGTAAAGGTACACACACACACACACACACACAGGAGGTGTGTGTGCTGTAAAGGTACACACACACACACACACACACACACAGGAGGTGTGTATGCTGTAAAGGTACACACACACACACACACACACAGGAGGTGTGTGTGCTGTAAAGGTACACACACACACACACACACACACACACACCAGGCTGCGTCAGGTGACTGATGCTCATCTTCAACTCAACCTCACTTAATGATTATTTACAAAGTTTATTTCACTTTAAATGAGTTTTTTCAACTGAGATCCGAAATAGAAAAATGCCACAAAATAGTGGACAACAGAAAAACCTCTGCGTGTTTTTAGAGACCCATGGATCCACCGAGGGGAGGTCAGCGATCCTCAGGGTGTCCTGAGACCGGGAGAAGGTTCCGGCAGACTTGGTTCCTGCTCTGGTGACGCCTGACGTCACCGTCAGAGACGGGTTATTGTTAAATGATAATTACTGCAGCTCATGAGGGGCCTCGATGTTTTATAACCTTGTGTTTGTGAGCACATTTCTGTGTAAGGGCAGCAGACACACACACACACACACACACACACACACACACACACACACACACACACACACACACTCACACACACACACACACACATACAGGTTTAGAGTGGGGGCCGTACGGCTCATACTGATTTAATTCTATCTGACAAAACCCTTTGGGGCATGCAGAGGGAGAGGGGAAGATGGAGAGGGGAGAGAGAGACAGAGGGAGAGAGAGAGAGAGAGGGGGGGAGAGAGGGAGAGAGAGAGAGGGAGAGGGAGAGATGTGGAGATAGATGGGTGAGACGCTTCAGGGGCCTCTTCTGCCAACCATGGCTGTGAAGCCAAAGCAGGCCTTTCAGTGCCCCCCACCCCCAAGAGAAAACAGAAAAGTACAGCAGCGGCCCAATCAAATGTGAATAAATGGAAGGTGTTTGGGGGCGGAGGGGGGCTGTTTGGCCGTTTCCTCCTGCCTGACATTTGTGCATCAAATTAGCAAAAAAGCTTGATTTCATATACATTTTAAAACAATTCAATTCTAGTCGCATGTTCATGCATCTGAATGTTAATAATGAATGCAAATAGCAACAAATCTTCTCTTTTATTTCTGCCTAAACTCTGCAGGTGTGCTGTATCTCTGCCCTCAGCCTTATTCTAATTACGTTATTATCCGCAACTTTTAACATCTCCTTCAACTTTCTGGAGCTGAGCGCAACATCGGACGCTTCTTCCTGCTCTCATCCCAAAGCAACAGCTCCCCAGAAGAATCCTTCAATCAGCACTGAATTTTAATTTAAGAGGTGGAGAAATGTCGCCACTTTGCCTGTCCACGCACACGCACACGCACACGCACACGCGGTCATTTTGCGACAAATGTTCAAGGACAGCAACAGAAAGGATTGTGAGCGGCTTCGGGCCCGGCTGATTTCATTTTTAAAAACAGTTTTTAAATTCTGGTGTATACCGACTCTGCGTGCGTGCGTGCGTGCGTGAGCATGTGTGTGCGTGTGCTGTAAAAGGCGTCAGGGAAATGGGTTAGTGGAGCGCGTTAAAAGTGACCCGAAATAACGAAAGAAGTTTTTCCGTTTAAGATTGTTTCAATTTGCAAAAGTGATTTTTTCTGCTCATCAGGAGCCAAATCTAAAGTTCTGAAGCTCAAAAACGCCACTTTATAGCACCCTCACAGACTCATTTCACCTGTAGGCCCGTTCGACACGCGCGCGCGCATCTATCGGAAACTTTCGTGTGCGTAAAGTGCTGAGAATTCCGGGCAAACACCTTCCTGCTGAGATTTAAAACGAAAATCAAGAAAAAGGAAAAGTTGGGAGGCCAAATGTGGGAAACGGCCGCCGCCGTGCGTGCGCGCGTGCGTTGAGTGGGGTGATCTTACCTCGCATCGTGATGGTTTTGCTGGAGCTGAGGCTCGTTTCCCAAAGCAGCAGTCATGAAGGAAGGAACGGCAACACTCTAAAGTCGGAGCGGAAAGATCCTCCAATAAAACCCGACGGAGCTGGAGGAGCGACGGCGGCGCC
>JAPVLW010000057.1:4727500-4752500 GCA_027382335.1 Takifugu ocellatus
GCTGTGCTACTGTATTGTTGTGCCACTGTATCGCTGTGCTACTGTATCGTTGTGGCACTATATTGCTGTGTCACTGTATTGCTGTACTCCTGTATCACTGTACCACTGTATCGTTGTGCCACTATATTACTGTGTCACTGTATCACTGTGCCACTGTATCACTGTGCTGCTGTATCACTGTGCCACTGTATCGCTGTGCTACTGTATCGTTGTGGCACTATATTGCTGTGTCACTGTATTGCTGTACTCCTGTATCACTGTACCACTGTATCGTTGTACCGCCGTATCACTGTGCCACTATATTACTGTGCCACTGTATCACTGTGCCACTGTATCACTGTGCTGCTGTATCACTGTGCTGCTGTATCATTGTGCCACTGTATCGCTGTGCTACTGTATTGTTGTGCCACTGTATCGCTGTGCTACTGTATCGTTGTGGCACTATATTGCTGTGTCGCTGTATTGCTGTACTCCTGTATCACTGTATCGTTGTACCGCCGTATCACTGTGCCACTATATTACTGTGCCACTGTATCACTGTGCCACTGTATCACTGTGCTGCTGTATCACTGTGCTACTGTATCGTTGTGCCACTGTATCGCTGTGGTACTGTATCGTTCTGCCACTGTATTGCTGTGCAACTGTATCGTTGTGCCACTGTATCACTTTACTACTGCATTGCTGTGCCACTGTATTGCTGTACTGCTGTCTTGTTGTGCTGCTGTATCACTGTGCCACTGTATCACTGTGCCACTGTATCGCTGTACTACTGTATCGTTGTGCCACTGTATCGCTGTGCCACTGTATCGCTGTACTGCTGTATCGCTGTGCCACTGTATCGCTGTACTACTGTATTGCTGTGCCACTGTATTGCTGTGCCACTGTATCACTGTGCCACTGTATCGCTGTACTACTGTATCGTTGTGCCACTGTATCGCTGTGCCACTGTATCGCTGTACTGCTGTATCGCTGTGCCACTGTATCGCTGTACTACTGTATTGCTGTGCCACTGTATTGCTGTGCCACTGTATTGCTGTGTCACTGTATCGCTGTGCTACTGTATTTCTGTGCCACTGTATCACTGTACTACTGTATTGCTGTGCCACTGTATTGCTGTGCCACTGTATTGCTGTGCCACTGTATCGTTGTGCCACTGTATCGCTGTGCTACTGTATTTCTGTGCCACTGTATCGCTGTACTACTGTATTTCTGTGCCACTGTATCGTTGTGCCACTGTATCGCTGTACTACTGTATTTCTGTGCCACTGTATCGCTGTACTACTGTATTTCTGTGCCACTGTATCGCTGTGCTACTGTATTTCTGTGCCAGTGTATCGCTGTACTACTGTATTTCTGTGCCACTGTATCGTTGTGCCACTGTATCGCTGTACTACTGTATCGTTGTGCCACTGTATCGCTGTCCCACTGTATCGCTGTACTGCTATATCGCTGTGCCACTGTATCGCTGTGCCACTGTATCACTGTACTGCTGTATCGCTGTGCCACTGTATCGCTGTACTACTGTATTGCTGTGCCACTGTATTGCTGTGCCACTGTATCGTTGTGCCACTGTATCGCTGTGCTACTGTATTTCTGTGCTACTGTATTTCTGTGCCACTGTATCGTTGTGCCACTGTATCGCTGTACTACTGTATCGTTGTGCCACTGTATCGCTGTGCCACTGTATCGCTGTACTGCTGTATCGTTGTGCCACTGTATCGCTGTACTACTGTATCGTTGTGCCACTGTATTGCTGTGCCACTGTATCGCTGTACTGCTGTATCGTTGTGCCACTGTATCGCTGTACTACTGTATCGTTGTGCCACTGTATCGCTGTACTACTGTATCGTTGTGCCACTGTATCGCTGTGCCACTGTATCGCTGTACTGCTGTATCGTTGTGCCACTGTATCGCTGTACTACTGTATCGTTGTGCCACTGTATCGCTGTACTACTGTATCGTTGTGCCACTGTATCGCTGTACTACTGTATCGTTGTGCCACTGTATTGCTGTGCCACTGTATCGCTGTGCCACTCTGTCCTACTGCTGGTCTTTGAAGCAAAGCAAAACTGATAACCTTTCAACAAAACATCTGAAGAACAAAATGTGAAAGAACAAACCAACCTGATGGTCACATCTGATCCTCTTCAAGCCGAACTGACCCTAACCCTAACCCTCTAACCCAGGCATGGGCAAACTAAGGCCCGGGGGCCACACGCGGCCCGTTAAATGTTTTAATCTGGCCCGCCAAACTTGAAAAATTAAATGAATAAACCTTGTTAATGTTAAATTTTCACTGCAATTCTGGTGTTTTCCCACTAGAAAAAAGACAGTCAGGAGGAGAGTGATGGTGATATCCTGAAGGATAACAGAACTTTCAGTGCTTTAAAATGGAAATGGTTATGAAGGCACATTTTATTCATTTGATTTTAAGTGTTTTAAGACTCATTCCAAAGTCAGATATTTTGTTGTAATGCTTCTCTTCATTTTATTTGAAATTAAAGCACATGTTTTCTCCATATCCCAAGATGTGTATTTTTTCTCCAATGAGGTGAGGTTACCAAAGCACTCCATCCATCCATCTGCTCCTGGTCCGGCCCCTTTGTCAAATGTTAGAACCCATTGTGGCCCACGAATCAAAATGTTTGCCCACCCCTGCTCTAACCCTAACCCTAACCCTCTAACCCTAACCCTCTAACCCTAACCCTCTAACCCTAACCCAAACCCTGACCCTGAACCTAACCCTCTAACCCTAATCCTAAACTTAACCCTCTAACCCTCTAACGCTAACCCTAACCCTCAAACCCTAACCCTGACCCAAACCCTAACCCTAACCCTAACCCCTGACCCTAACCCTCTAACCCTCTAACCCTAACCCTCTAACCCTAACCCCTGACCCTAACCCTCTAACTCTAACCCTAACCCTAACCTTAACCCTGACCTCTGACCCTGACCCTAACACTAGCCCACACGTTGCCTTGCTTCATTCATCCCAGCTGCCCTTGAATCGACCACGAGGAAGTTAACTTAAATATAATTAGATAAGTTTCCTCTAGAAAATAACAAATTAGGCCACGACTCTCTGAGGAATCTGATCACGTTTAACACGACCGCAGATTTTCCCCTGAAACAAGCAGCTGGTTTTTACCATAGAGCTCCTCTGTGTGTGTGTGTGTGTGTCTGTGTGGGTGAGTGTGTGTGTTTATGTGGGTGAATGTGTGTGTGTGTGTGGGGGGGGGGGGGGTGAATGTGTGCGTCTGTGGGTGAGTGTGTGTGTTTATGTGGGTGAATGTGTGTGTGTCTGTGTGTGTGTGGGTGAGTGAGTGTGTATGTGGGTGAATGTGTGTGTGCGTGGGTGAGTGTGTTTATGTGGATAAATATGTGTGTCAGTGTGTGAGTGAGTGAATGTGTGTGTGTGTGTACATAGGTGAATGTGGGTGTCTTTATGAATGCGTGTCTGAATGTGTGTCTAAATGTTTGTCTGAATATGTGCACAGATGTGCATGAATGTGTATAAATGTGTGTATAAATGGGTATGAAAGTATGGATTAATGTGTGTATAAATGGGTATGAAAGTATGGATTAATGTGTGTATAAATGTGTGTATAAATGGGTATGATTGTTTGTATGAATTGTGTGAAGAAATAAGCATGAATGTGTGTCTGAATGTGTGTCTGAATATGTCTATATGTAAATTTGTGTCTGAATGTGTGTATAAATGTGTGTATATGTAAATGTGTGTGAATAAGTGTCTGAATGTGTGTATAAATGTGCACGAATGTGTGTATAAATGTGTGACTGAATGTGTGTATAAATGTGCATTAATGCGTCTGAATGTGTGTATAAATGTGTGTATATGTAAATGTGTGTGAATAAGTGTCTGAATGTGTGTATAAATGTGCACGAATTTGTGTATAAATGTGTGACTGAATGTGTGTATAAATGTGTGTATATGTAAATGTGTGTGAATAAGTGTCTGAATGTGTGTATAAATGTGTGACTGAATGTGTGTATAAATGTGTGACTGAATGTGTGTATAAATGTGTGACTGAATGTGTGTATAAATGTGCATTAATGCGTCTGAATGTGTGTATAAATGTGTGTATAAGTGTGTCTGAATGTTTGTATGAATGTGTATAAATGTGTGTATAATTGTGTGTATAATTGTGTGTATGAATTAGGTGTATAATTGTGTGTATGAATTGTGTATAATTGTGTGTATGAATTAGGTGTATAATTGTGTGTATACAGTAATTGTGTACAATTGTGTGTATAATTGTGTGTATAAATGTGTTTAGAATTGTGTGTATAATTGTGTGTATAATTGTGTGTATGAATTGTGTATAATTGTGTGTATGAATTGTGTATAATTGTGTGTATAATTGTGTGTATGAATTGTGTGTATGAATTGTGTATAATTGTGTGTATAATTGTGTGTATGAATTGTGTGTATGAATTAGGTGTATAATTGTGTGTATGAATTAGGTGTATAATTGTGTGTATACAGTAATTGTGTATAATTGTGTGTATAATTGTGTGTATAAATGTGTTTAGAATTGTGTGTATAATTGTGTGTATGAATTGTGTGTATGAATTGTGTATAATTGTGTGTATGAATTGTGTGTATGAATTGTGTATAATTGTGTGTTTGAATTGTGTGTATGAATTGTGTGTATGAATTGTGTATAATTGTGTGTATAATTGTGTGTATGAATTGTGTGTATGAATTGTGTATAATTGTTTGTATAATTGTGTGTATGAATTGTGTATAATTGTGTGTATGAATTGTGTGTATGAATTGTGTATAATTGTGTGTATAATTGTGTGTATGAATTGTGTGTATGAATTGTGTATAATTATGTGTATAATTGTTTGTATAATTGTGTGTATGAATTGTGTATAATTGTGTATAATTGTGTGTATAATTGTGTGTATAATTGTGTATAATTGTGTATAATTGTGTGTATAATTGTGTGTATAATTGTGTGTATAATTGTGTGTGTAATTGTGTGAGTATCTGCATGTTGCCACTCAGCTGAAGTCCTCTCTGTGGCTGCAGTCAGGAGGAAACTCTAGTTCCCATCATGCATCTGGGCACGGGTCTTCTTCTGGGACAGGGTGCGATGTGACATTGACACATCAGGAGCCCAGAGAAATTAAGATGGAGGAGAAGGAGGAGGAGGAGGAGGAGGAGGAGGAGGAGGAGAGATCCCAAACCCACCTGAGACGGTTCAGGCAGATTCCACCGGTGACAAAAGCAATTTCTGGAGAAGAATTACTTCATCATCATTTCAGTCCTCCAGGAACTGAGAGGAAGCCCTGAAGGAGGAAGACAAGTCACCTTGGGAAGAGAAGTCACCTTGAGAGGCACCTTGAGAGGAACATGGAGCCGTTCTCCCGTTCATCTCACAGGCTGAAATGTTGTGGCTCCACTTCATGGACGTCTGTGTTCACTGCTCGGGGTCAAAGGTCAGAAACATGGAGCTGCTGGTCTGAGTGCTGCTGAGACCAGATCCATTCATGAAGCAACGGTGGAGACAAACACCTCGCAGTGGAGGATGGATGATGGATGGATGGATGGATGGATGGATGATGGATGGATGATGGATGGATGGGTGGATGATGGATGATGGATGATGGATGGATGATGGATGATGGATGGATGATGGATGGATGATGGATGGATGGGTGGATGGATGATGGATGGATGGATGATGATGGATGGATGGATGGGTGGATGGATGGATGGATGGATGGATGGGTGGATGGATGATGGATGGATGGATGATGGATGGATGGATGGATGGATGATGGATGATGGATGGATGGGTGGATGGGTGGATGGATGATGGATGGATGGATGATGGATGGATGGATGGATGATGGATGGATGGGTGGATGGATGATGGATGGATGATGGATGGATGGATGGATGATGGATGGATGGATGGATGGATGATGGATGATGGATGGATGGATGGATGATGGATGATGGATGATGGATGATGGATGATGGATGGATGATGGATGATGGATGGATGGGTGGATGGATGATGGATGGATGATGGATGGATGGATGGATGATGGATGGATGGATGGATGATGGATGGATGGATGGATGATGGATGATGGATGGATGATGGATGATGGATGGATGATGGATGATGGATGGATGGATGGATGGATGATGGATGGATGGATGGATGGATGATGGATGATGGATGATGGATGGATGGATGGATGGATGGATGGATGATGGATGGATGGATGGATGATGGATGATGGATGATGGATGGATGATGGATGATGGATGGATGGATGGATGGATGATGGATGGATGGATGGATGATGGATGATGGATGGATGGATGGATGGATGATGGATGGATGGATGGATGGATGGATGGATGGATGATGGATGGATGGATGGATGGATGATGGATGGATGGGTGGATGGATGATGGATGGATGGATGGATGGATGATGGATGGATGGGTGGATGGATGATGGATGGATGGATGATGGATGGATGGATGGATGATGGATGGATGGATGGATGGATGATGGATGGATGGATGGATGATGGATGATGGATGATGGATGGATGGATGATGGATGATGGATGGATGATGGATGGATGATGGATGGATGGATGGATGATGGATGGATGGATGATGGATGATGGATGATGGATGGATGATGGATGGATGATGGATGGATGATGGATGATGGATGGATGGATGGATGATGGATGGATGGATGATGGATGATGGATGATGGATGATGGATGGATGGATGATGGATGATGGATGGATGGATGGATGATGGATGGATGGATGGATGGATGATGGATGATGGATGGATGATGGATGATGGATGGATGGATGGATGATGGATGGGTGGATGGATGATGGATGGATGGATGGATGGATGATGGATGGATGGATGATGGATGGATGGATGGATGATGGATGATGGATGATGGATGGATGATGGATGGATGGATGGATGGATGATGGATGGATGGATGGATGATGGATGATGGATGATGGATGATGGATGATGGATGGATGGATGGATGATGGATGGATGGATGGATGATGGATGATGGATGGATGATGGATGATGGATGGATGGATGATGGATGGATGGATGATGGATGATGGATGATGGATGATGGATGGATGGATGATGGATGGATGATGGATGATGGATGGATGATGGATGATGGATGGATGGATGATGGATGATGGATGATGGATGGATGGATGGATGATGGATGATGGATGGATGGATGATGGATGGATGATGGATGATGGATGGATGGATGGATGATGGATGATGGATGGATGGATGGATGATGGATGGATGGATGATGGATGATGGATGGATGGATGATGGATGGATGATGGATGATGGATGGACAGACAGATCAACAGACGGCCCTTGTTCCCTCAGGTCAAAGGTCAGGTTTAGGTTCATGTCAGTAATCCCTCTCACCAAAACAAACAGATGTACCTCACAGACCTTCTCCTGCTCGATGATGACGATGACCTTTGACCCTCAGGCTCTCTGCAGGGGCCCCGGAGGGGTGCTGGGGGGGGTGCCGGGGGGGTGCTGGGGGGTCCCGGGGGTGGGGGCAGACCAATCCCGGGGCCCTCGGGGACGCCAGCCAGAGATCCTCTTACTGTCTGCCTCTCAGGAGCAGCACTAAGCACCATAATCTGGAGGGGGGGGGGGGGGGGGGGGGTGATCATCTGTGTCCCTGTGATGATGATGATGATGATGATGATGATGGGGGGCTTTTTAACCCCTCCCTCAGCCACATCTTCATCCTCTCCTGTTAATCTGAGTCTAGCGGGTGGATTAGTGGCCCCTCTGCAGCACCGCTGCGTTTCCAGAGTTTCCTCCACAACATCTCAGATTACGACTTTAATCAGTTTCCACTTGCAGCTCAGGGGGACGTTGGAGCTAGCATGGTTGCTAATGACCTCAAGGTGGAGGGTTCTATCCTCAGTGTCTGGCTTTAGTCAACGTAAATGACTGGTAAACAATGTCGTCAATGTAAATAACTGGTAAACGTTGTCGTCAATGTAAATAACTAGTAGACACTGTTGTCAATGTAAATAACTGGTAAACACTGTTATCAATGTAAATAACTGGTAAACGTTGTTGTCAATGTAAATAACTGGTAAACACTGTTATCAATGTAAATAACTGGTAAACAATGTCGTCAATGTAAATAACTGGTAAACAATGTCGTCAATGTAAATAACTGGTAAACGTTGTCGTCAATGTAAATAACTAGTAGACACTGTTGTCAATGTAAATAACTGGTAAACACTGTTATCAATGTAAATAACTGGTAAATGTTGTCGTCAATGTAAATAACTGGTAAACAATGTCGTCAATGTAAATAACTGGTAAACATTGTTGTCAATGTAAATAACTGGTAAACATTGTTGTCAATGTAAATAACTGGTAAACACTGTTATCAATGTAAATAACTGGTAAACGTTGTTGTCAATATAAATAACTGGTAAACACTGTTTTCAATGTAAATAACTGGTAAATGTTGTTGTCAATGTAAATAACTAGTAAACTTTGTTGTGAACTTAAATAACTGGTAAATGTTGTTGTCAATGTAAATAACTGGTAAATGTTGTTGTCAATGTAAATAACTGGTAAACATTGTTGTCAATGTAAATAACTGGTAAACATTGTTGTCAATGTAAATAACTGGTAAACATTGTTGTCAATGTAAATAACTGGTAAACACTGTTGTCCATGTAAATAACTGGTAAACATTGTTGTCAACGTAAATAACTGGTAAACGGTGCTAACGGTGATAGGGTTAGGGTTAGGGTTAGGGCTACGAGGTGTGTGTGGGTTAGGGTTAGGGTTAGGGCTAACGAGGTGTGTGTGGGTTAGGGTTAGGGTTAGGGCTACGAGGTGTGTGTGGGTTAAGGTTAGGGTTAGGGCTACAAGGTGTGTGTGGGTTAGGGTTAGGGCTACGAGGTGTGTGTGGGTTAGGGTTAGGGTTAGGGCTAACGAGGTGTGTGTGGGTTAGGGTTAGGGCTACGAGGTGTGTGTGGGTTAGGGTTAGGGTTAGGGCTAACGAGGTGTGTGTGGGTTAGGGTTAGGGCTACGAGGTGTGTGTGGGTTAGGGTTAGGGTTAGGGTTAGGGCTACGAGGTGTGTGTGGGTTAGGGTTAGGGTTAGGGTTAGGGTTAGGGCTACGAGGTGTGTGTGGGTTAGGGTTAGGGTTAGGGCTAACGAGGTGTGTGTGGGTTAGGGTTAGGGCTACGAGGTGTGTGTGGGTTAGGGTTAGGGCTAACGAGGTGTGTGTGGGTTAGGGTTAGGGCTACGAGGTGTGTGTGGGTTAGGGTTAGGGTTAGGGTTAGGGTTAGGGCTATGAGGTGTGTGTGGGTTAGGGTTAGGGTTAGGGCTAACAAGGTGTGTGTGGGTTAGGGTTAGGGTTAGGGTTAGGGCTAACGAGGTGTGTGTGGGTTAGGGTTAGGGTTAGGGTTAGGGCTAACGAGGTGTGTGTGGGTTAGGGTTAGGGCTAACGAGGTGTGTGTGTGTGTGGCGCTGCTGCGAGCACACCCCAACATTCACTGACAGCGACAATCATCAGAAGCAGCTTCCTCATGCTAATGCCATCATTACCTTCGGTGTCGGGGATCATTTGACATCCCTCTTTGTTTAGGCTGAGGTAAAATGAGTCTGTTAGTCTGTTAATCCAGCGGGATTAGGAAGCAACAACAATCCCCCACGGAGCCGGTGTGTGACCGAGCGAGAGTGCCGCACGTGTGCCCACACTCTGATTTACCCTTGAACTTTCCTCACATTTCAGAGACACTTATTACTTTAGGAGATACACAAAACCATGATAATGATGAGGGTGATCATCGGCTTCCTGATGAAGATGATGATGAGGATGATGATGGTAGGAGGAGGAGAATGATGATTGAGGGGGGGCTATCTGCTAGAAGAGTGTAGGGATTAGCTGATATTTCCCTGGCATTACACACGCTTTGCTGAGCATCTACTTAAGTCCTGCCTTATGCGCCACTGTCTGGAACACACACACAAAAAGCCCTCTGTCCCATTCACACACACAAAGACTATTAGCACAGTCCAGCTCATCCTCTCAATGCACAGAAGAAAAGAGAGAAAAACATGTTAAGTCTTTGTCCTCTCCTGTCTGGGCCTATTCACTCTCCCATCCATGGCAGGAAGTGCGAGGGTGGAAACTGCCAGTGGAGATGTTCTTGGCCATTGATGACTGGCGTTAGCATAAACAGGGATGTTCTGTCCAGCAACTTATGGAGCATCCATGTTAGCAACCACAAAGAGCCTTCAACAGAAGGACGACGTGATGACGGAGAGGCCTGATGCATGTGCACACACCTGGGCCGGACAGGAGGAACACCTCTGACGTTCATGAGGGTCAAACAGCTGATCACTTACAGTACGGACCAGCAGTGGGCAGCAACCAGCACAGCCAGTCCCGCTGACCCAGTTTTCCACACGTCCAGTAAAAGCTATCACTGAACAAGAGTTAGCCTCAGCACCAAATCAAACAACACAATAACAACACCACTGATCAACTACTGAGGGAAGAGACTCAACATTAATGCTTTATATTGATCAACCTGTTAGCAATTCCTGATATTAAGGATCTTAATAACCAAACACATCAAACTAATATAGAGCTAAAGTCACTAACAAGTGAGCTTCTGACTCTTCCCTTCTAACCTCCTTCTAACCCTAACCCTGACCCTCTAACCCTAACCCTATCCCTAACCCTTCTAGCCTCCTTCTAACCCTCTAACCCTAACCCTAACCCTAACCCTAACTAACAAGTGAGCTTCTGACTCTTCCCTTCTAACCTCCTTCTAACCCTAACCCTAACCCTGACCCTCTAACCCTAACCCTTCTAGCCTCCTTCTAACCCTAACCCTCTAACGCAAACCCTCTAACCCTAACCCTTCTAGCCTCCTTCTAACCCTAACCCTGACCCTCTAATCCTAACCCTAACCCTAACCCTTCTAGCCTCCTTCTAACCCTAACCCTGACCCTCTAACCCTAACCCTTCTAGCCTCCTTCTAACCCTAACCCTGACCCTCTAACCCTAACCCTAACCCTAACCCTTCTAGCCTCCTTCTAACCCTAACCCTGACCCTCTAACCCTAACCCTAACCCTAACCCTTCTAGCCTCCTTCTAACCCTAACCCTGACCCTCTAACCCTAACCCTTCTAGCCTCCTTCTAACCCTAACCCTAACCCTCTAACCCTCTAACCCTAACCCAGATGTGTTTTACCTCAGTGGAATCATCATCTGACAACTATTCCTATCACTGAAAATGTAAAAAAGTCAACGTTTAAAGCGCAGCGCTCCCGGCTGCTAGCATGTTCTGACGTGTTTGACACAAGATCAAAGTGTTCGTTCATGTGTGCTTCACGTTTCTCTATAGGTTTCCTGTATTCGGCCTCACACTCGCTTCACTTTGTGCCACTTCACAACCCCCCCCCGATTTTAACCCTTTCTGAATTATCCATAGCTGCACTGGTTCTCCGCTCCACAACCCAACCCAACCCCCCCAGCTTGTCCTGTCGGTGCGTTCCCTCTCTCAGTATCTCTCCATCCCCTTCCTCTTCCCTTGCCTCCTTTTTCCTCTTACTCTATGGCAGCCTTTTACTTTCCTCAGCTCGTCTCCCCCTTCCATCGCTCCGCTCTCCCTCCCCTCCTCTCCCTCTCCTCCTCTCTCTTGGTGTAACTGTAGGATATAGGTCAGCAGGGCGGCTTGGCTGACTCGTGTCTAGACTCATCCTCAGACTTGGGGGCATACAGTCGCACAACAGAGCACATTGACCAGCACAATCACTACAACACACTGGCTTTCCACTGAACGCCCAATTGTGAGTGTTGGTGTGTGCGTGTGTGCACGTGGAAGTGAATAAAAAAAAGCTCAAGGGCAAAGTTTTTCCTAGGAAGCACCAAAACCATGAACACCATCTGTGAGAGGTAGAATGCCAGAATAAATGCCAATTCTGTGGGGCAGATATTTGTAGCAGGGCAAACGTGACTACAAGGGGGGGGGGGGGGGGGGGGGGGGGTACTGCTTTATCTGCTTATTGATGGTTTATTATTGTTGTGGCTAAGTAAATATAAAAGACAATGGAGAGTCAGCGTAAGCATGCAGTGGGGGGATTGGTAGTTTAACAGCAGTGGGGACGGGTCGACGGGCTCAAAGTGTGTGTTAGTGTGTCTGTAGTTCTTGTTCTTTAGTGTCAGGTTATGGACCCCGGTCCTACAAGGTGGCAGTGATTAAGCCGTTGCTAAAACCATCACTGGATCCTGACGTATTAGCAAATTATAGGGCGATATCCAACCTTCCTTTGATCTCTAAAGTTGTAGAGAAGGTGGTGGTGACTCAGTTACTGGAGCACCTGCAGAGGAACAGCCTGTTGAGATGTTTCAGTCAGGCTTTAGAGCTCACCACAGCACAGAAACAGCACTTCTTAAAGTTACTAATGATCTTCTCATAGCTTCAGATCATGGACTGGTCTCTATGCTGGTTCTGCTGGACCTCAGTGCTGCTTTTGATCCAGTTGATCACAGCATCCTGTTACAGAGACTGGAACATGTGATTGGGATTAAAGGGACAGCACTAGACTGGTTTAGATCATACTTATCTGATAGATACCAGTTTGCCCATGTCCATGGTGTTCCCTCCTCATACAGTAGGGTTAGCCATGGAGTTCCTCAAGGTTCTGTACTTGGACCAATCCTCTTCACCTTGTACATGCTTCCCTTAGGGAACATTATTCGGCAGCATGGGATAAATTTTCATTGTTATGCTGATGACACTCAGCTTTATTTATCCATGAAACCCGAGGAGACAGAGAAGTTAGTGAAGCTCCAGACCTGTCTTAAAGACATAAAGTCCTGGATGTCTTCAAATTTCCTCCTCCTTAACCCAGGAAAAACTGAGGTCATGGTGTTTGGTCCTGAACCTCTCAGGGACAGATTAGATCACATGATCACTCTAGATGGGATCTCATTAACATCTAGTCTCTCTGTGTCAATCAGGTATTGAGGTCACATGACTCCTGTAATGGCGTTGCTTCATTGGCTGCCCGTTAAATTTAGAATAATTTTTAAAACCCTTCTTTTCCTCAGAGGCCTAGCTCCATCCTACCTGGAGGAGCTAGTAACACCTTATCAGCCCAATAGACCGCTCCGCTCTCATGCTACTAATTCAGTAGTTCCAGTTACTATCATAGACAGACAGATTATCACACTTAGGGGGTCGTCTAATCGTTAGGTCACATCTTAGCTGTGCTGTTATAGGCCGAGGCTGCCGGGGTCCGGAAACATGATCACCTGATCACCAGGATGCTGGAACCCTGCTGGGTCCTGGCTGCCTCTCAGGCTCTGGGTTTCTGTCAAGCACAGAAACGAGAAATGTTTTAATTGTAACACTATAAATAAAGATGCATTGATTTAAATATACCCTAGCTCCCTACGTAGGGAGGTGGCTTCAGTGAACTACTAAGTATCCTCACTAATGACACGAGATTCAACCTCTGGACAGAAAAATGTCTTTTGACACCTTCTGTTATCTTAATCTTTAACGAAATTATTAATTCATAATTAGCAGCATGCCTGTGTGTGACAACAAAGGATGATGGGATTTATTGTTGTTGTCCATTAGTTTCTTGGTGCATTGTTGGACCCATTGAGCTACCTATGTAGGGTGGAGTGATCCTCACGTAACATGAGGACAGCATCCATGTGCACTCATCACACGAGTGCACACTCGAGGGAAAGGGGGGGGGGGTTGTGATCACTCCAATGCCTTTTTCCTCCTCTCATTTAAGAACATTTCTGCTGAAGTCTTCCTCCCAACTCCAGCTGTTAGACACATCAGTCTAAATGTACATAAATTCCAAATGCAAGCACGCGTCCACGCGTCCACGCGTCCACGCGTCCATGCGTCCATGCGTGGCTGGCTGTGCATTAGCACTTCATGCATATGGAAACTTTAATCACGCTCTTGCACAAACAAACACACCTTTGCTCCAGACTGTGGTGCCATAATGATCTGCTGCTTCCAGGCTGGACGTGATGCACCTTTGTGATTCATCTCCTCTGTCTGGCCTTTCACTCCATGTTGGAGCCTCTTTCAGCCTCTTTCTGACGTGTGGCTCATTGTGGGACAAAGACATCGTTACCGTTACAACGGTGACTTGACTGACCTGTAAAATGAAGGCAAAGCCGACAGGCACCAGACAGTCAGCCACATGTGTCCTCTTGATACTCTGACACACAACTTGACCTTGAGAGAAGAGCACGAGAGTGCTGTTCTATTGTTTGTCCTGGGTTGGAAGAGAAAACGATGTGAGATCAGAGAAGGCTGAACTATCCTGTTCTCCTGCGTTTAACCTTCTCAAAGCAACAGCCAGCCACCAAGTTACCGTCTAATACAACAACTACTCAAATTTAGAGACTCAATAAACCTTTATAAAGCTTTATAAACCTTTATAAAGCTTTATAAACACCAACCCCTCGTGGTCTAATGTGGCCAATTATTACTGCAACGATGCAGCGGCGCCGATGGATGTGTTACGTAATTATGCTAACAAAAAAGTAAGTGGACTCCACTACAGTTACAAAAAGAGCACATCATTGGATTCCAGGTACATTTGGCGGTGCAGAGACAGAGACAGAGACAGAGACAGAGACAGAGACAGACAGGTGGTGCATGTCTCACAGCTCTGGGCAGTGGTAGGTCAGTCTGTTGGCAGCTGCAACAGGAGACTTTTGGCGTGCACAAAGCAGAAGGTTTTTGGTATGACATGCTGTTGGTTTGGGGACGATGCTCTTGGGAGGAAGTCAGCAGCACTAGCCTGTGCACAAGAGAAGGGACAGCATAGTCTCAATGTCCTTTAATATGGACGAAGAGACAGCGATCAGCAGCAGCTATACTGCAGCTGTACTAGGTGCTCTCCAGAATCCCAGGGCCTGGCCCCCAACAAGCCAGTCTTTTGGCAGTAGCAGGTCTAGTGGCAGTAGCAGGTCTGGTGGCAGTAGCAGGTCTGGTGGCAGTAGCAGGTCTAGTGGCAGTAGGAGGTCTGGTGGCAGTAGCAGGTCTAGTGGCAGTAGCAGGTCTGGTGGCAGTAGCAGGTCTAGTGGCAGTAGCAGGTCTGGTGGCAGTAGCAGGGCTGGTGGCAGTAGGAGGTCTGGTGGGAGTAGCAGGTCTGGTGGCAGTAGCAGGGCTGGTGGCAGTAGCAGGGCTGGTGGCAGTAGCAGGTCTGGTGGCAGTAGCAGGGCTGGTGGCAGTAGCAGGTCTGGTGGCAGTAGCAGGGCTGGTGGCAGTAGCAGGGCTGGTGGCAGTAGGAGGTCTGGTGGGAGTAGCAGGTCTGGTGGCAGTAGCAGGTCTAGTGGCAGTAGGAGGTCTGGTGGCAGTAGCAGGTCTGGTGGCAGTAGCAGGTCTAGTGGCAGTAGCAGGTCTGGTGGCAGTAGCAGGTCTAGTGGCAGTAGGAGGTCTGGTGGCAGTAGCAGGTCTGGTGGCAGTAGCAGGTCTGGTGGCAGTAGCAGGTCTAGTGGCAGTAGCAGGTCTGGTGGCAGTAGCAGGTCTGGTGGCAGTAGCAGGTCTGGTGGCAGTAGCAGGTCTGGTGGCAGTAGCAGGTCTAGTGGCAGTAGCAGGTCTGGTGGGAGTAGCAGGTCTGGTGGCAGTAGGAGGTCTGGTGGCAGTAGCAGGTCTAGTGGCAGTAGCAGGTCTGGTGGCAGTAGCAGGTCTAGTGGCAGTAGCAGGTCTGGTGGCAGTAGCAGGTCTGGTGGCAGTAGCAGGTCTAGTGGCAGTAGCAGGTCTGGTGGCAGTAGCAGGTCTAGTGGCAGTAGCAGGTCTAGTGGCAGTAGCAGGTCTGGTGGCAGTAGCAGGGCTGGTGGCAGTAGCAGGGCTGGTGGCAGTAGCAGGTCTGGTGGCAGTAGCAGGGCTGGTGGCAGTAGCAGGTCTGGTGGCAGTAGCAGGGCTGGTGGCAGTAGCAGGGCTGGTGGCAGTAGGAGGTCTGGTGGGAGTAGCAGGTCTGGTGGCAGTAGCAGGGCTGGTGGCAGTAGCAGGGCTGGTGGCAGTAGCAGGTCTGGTGGCAGTAGCAGGGCTGGTGGCAGTAGCAGGTCTGGTGGCAGTAGCAGGGCTGGTGGCAGTAGCAGGGCTGGTGGCAGTAGGAGGTCTGGTGGGAGTAGCAGGTCTGGTGGCAGTAGCAGGTCTAGTGGCAGTAGGAGGTCTGGTGGCAGTAGCAGGTCTGGTGGCAGTAGCAGGTCTAGTGGCAGTAGCAGGTCTGGTGGCAGTAGCAGGTCTAGTGGCAGTAGGAGGTCTGGTGGCAGTAGCAGGTCTGGTGGCAGTAGCAGGTCTGGTGGCAGTAGCAGGTCTAGTGGCAGTAGCAGGTCTGGTGGCAGTAGCAGGTCTGGTGGCAGTAGCAGGTCTGGTGGCAGTAGCAGGTCTGGTGGCAGGAGCAGGTCTGGTGGCAGTAGCAGGTCTGGTGGCAGGAGCAGGTCTGGTGGCAGTAGCAGGTCTGGTGGCAGTAGCAGGTCTAGTGGCAGTAGCAGGTCTGGTGGCAGTAGGAGGTCTGGTGGCAGTAGCAGGTCTAGTGGCAGTAGCAGGTCTGGTGGCAGTAGCAGGTCTAGTGGCAGTAGCAGGTCTGGTGGCAGTAGCAGGTCTAGTGGCAGTAGCAGGTCTGGTGGCAGTAGCAGGTCTAGTGGCAGTAGGAGGTCTGGTGGCAGTAGCAGGTCTAGTGGCAGTAGCAGGTCTGGTGGCAGTAGCAGGTCTGGTGGCAGTAGCAGGTCTGGTGGCAGTAGCAGGTCTAGTGGCAGTAGCAGGTCAGGTGGCAGTAGCAGGTCTAGTGGCAGTAGCAGGTCTGGTGGCAGTAGCAGGTCTGGTGGCAGTAGGAGGTCTGGTGGCAGTAGGAGGTCTGGTGGCAGTAGCAGGTCTAGTGGCAGTAGCAGGTCTGGTGGCAGTAGCAGGTCTAGTGGCAGTAGGAGGTCTGGTGGCAGTAGCAGGTCTGGTGGCAGTAGCAGGTCTGGTGGCAGTAGCAGGTCTAGTGGCAGTAGCAGGTCAGGTGGCAGTAGCAGGTCTAGTGGCAGTAGCAGGTCTAGTGGCAGTAGCAGGTCTGGTGGCAGTAGCAGGTCTAGTGGCAGTAGCAGGTCTGGTGGCAGTAGGAGGTCTGGTGGGAGTAGCAGGTCTAGTGGCAGTAGCAGGTCTGGTGGCAGTAGCAGGTCTAGTGGCAGTAGCAGGTCTGGTGGCAGTAGCAGGTCTAGTGGCAGTAGGAGGTCTGGTGGCAGTAGCAGGTCTGGTGGCAGGAGCAGGTCTAGTGGCAGTAGCAGGTCTGGTGGCAGTAGCAGGTCTAGTGGCAGTAGGAGGTCTGGTGGCAGTAGCAGGTCTGGTGGCAGTAGCAGGTCTGGTGGCAGTAGCAGGTCTGGTGGCAGTAGGAGGTCTAGTGGCAGTAGCAGGTCTGGTGGCAGTAGCAGGTCTAGTGGCAGTAGCAGGTCTGGTGGCAGTAGCAGGTCTAGTGGCAGTAGCAGGTCTGGTGGCAGTAGCAGGTCTAGTGGCAGTAGCAGGTCTGGTGGCAGTAGCAGGTCTGGTGGCAGTAGGAGGTCTGGTGGCAGTAGGAGGTCTGGTGGGAGTAGCAGGTCTGGTGGCAGTAGCAGGTCTGGTGGCAGTAGCAGGTCTAGTGGCAGTAGCAGGTCTAGTGGCAGTAGGAGGTCTGGTGGCAGTAGCAGGTCTGGTGGCAGTAGCAGGTCTGGTGGCAGTAGCAGGTCTAGTGGCAGTAGCAGGTCTTTTGGCAGTCACAAGGCCTGCTGAGAGGGGTGTAGCCTATTAAGAGGGGCGTGGTCTATATGGAGGGGTGTGGTCGTTTAGTTCCTTCCTCTACATCATCAAGTCAACAATGTCCACTTCCACTTTTACATGCCCTGGAACGCTGTGGGGATAAAAAGAGATGTTGAGGGCGACCATCAGAGAGTCCACAGGGTTAGGGTCAGGGTCAGGGTTAGCCCTAACCCTAACCCTGACCCTAACCCTGACCCATACTTTACAACTGGGTCCAAAGTCTTCATGTGCAGGAGGAGCAGGACACAATCTGGGGCTAGTTTGGAAAGATGGTAACATGGTAATAATGTGTCTGCGTGTCTTAAACTGGTGCCACCAGTGGAGGACACGGAGGACAGCACTGGCACAGCTAGCGTGGCTAACACTCGGGAGGGTTAGCCACGAGTGGCCGTAGATCCATTAGTTAATAATTAGACCACTCAGTGTGTCCCAGGATGCTAAAATCACCCTGAACAACCAAAACTGCTGCCACACATCTCCTCCACAGAAGCTGAGCAGATCATGGATCTGCTGATCTTGTCAGTTTGCTGTCATAAATGATGAAAAATGGTGTCAGATCACTACACGCGCTGTAGATAAACAATCCCCATCTGTGGGGTTTCCCGAGCACGATGATGCACGTATGAGCTTCCATTACAGATCGGCTGGCTTCACATTTGAGGAGGAGGAACCTCCTTTACAGCTTTATGGAGCCAGATGGAATTAGCATGTTATAGTTTAGTCCTCTAGTAGCTGCAGTAGGTCTGCTGTGTGTGTGTGTGTGTGTGTGTGTCTTTGAGTGTGTGTGTGTTTGAGAGAGAGCTCCATGTAATCAACATTACAAGACCCTCCATCAGCTTCACGTTTAGCCTCCATTTTCCACATCGATCATGTGATCGGCGTCATGGGAGACGAGCAGCTGCACACATCAATAATGGTCAGTTCACCACACACATGCAGCCGGGCATCACCTGTGTCTACCATCACCCATCCACACACGTTCATACACACGCATGAACGTGCACGCACGCGCACACACACACACACACACACACACTCATGTTTTCATCATCTTCTGATGCTAATTTCCATTTCCTTATTTCTAAAGCAGCTCCTGAGATGAAACAGCAATAATATCGACATTCCCACCATATGTTTTGTATCATTTCCCAAAACAAATCCTGGAATCTAATATCAGCATGGATGAGGCAGGTTCACAGGTGTGCTGGGATATGACAGGTAACGTGACAGGACAGGGGTGAGCCTGGCGGAGCTAATAAACGGAAGGTCTTTATTTCCTAAAACATCGTAGCCTTCTCAGAAGTTAGCAGGTCACCATAACAACAAGTCCTGGAACCGACCACGATGGTTCCCTGACAGAACATTTCCAGAACTGCCATATAGAACCAGATCAAGTCTAATATTAATATTTCTGTATTGCCAGGTGAATGACGTCGGACCTGGACTCCCTTTACATCCAGTCTGGTCCTCTTCTGCTGAGCCGGGTTAGTGACCAACCTTCACCACTCAGTTATTGACACGGCCTCTCACACACACCTGAACACACACTTTGGGCCAGTTTTGCTCATCAGACAGATGCTGGTGTTAGCAACCCTCAACCATGTACTGATGTATGGATAATATATGATATAGTTCAGCCGTTCCCCGTCCAATAAGGAAATATTAGAAACTAGAGCTTCATCTGTCACTAATTCTGTAGTTAGGGTTACGATCATAGACAGGCAAATGATCATACTTAGGGGGTCGTCTAATCTTTCTTTCTTTCTTTCTTTCTTTCTTTCCTTCTCAGGTTCTCCTGCTTTTATGAAACATTCAAACCAAACTCAGACCATCTATATTTCATACATCATTTTGCAAACAACAGATGAATAAATTATATCATGAACATGGGCAGAACCTCTGAATCAGCAACTCACTATGGCCTGTATCTACGCTTTTAAGGGTGGTGTGTGTGTGTTTGTGTGTGCATGCTATAATATAATGTATCCAACCATTAATGGAAAATAACCCTCAGAGCCAACAAAGAACTGAAATGTAATTACTGCTGTGAATAGCGCCACTGCTCTCTCTCTCTCTCTCTCTCACACACACACACAGACACACACACACACACACACACACTCACACACACACACACACACACACACAGCAACGCTGGCTTGGAGGAACCAGAGAAATGAAGGCAGGGAAACGTGTGCACGAGGTGATCAGTGTTGCTCTAAGGGTTCTTCAGATTTGGGCCTAACCCTAACCCTAACCCTCTAACCCCCTAACCCTCTAACCCTAACCCTAACCCTAACCCTACCCTAACCCTCTAACCCTAACCCTCTAGCCCTAACCCTAACCCTAACCTTCTAACCCTAACCCTCTAGCCCTAACCCTAACCCTAACCCTAACCCTCTAACCCTAACCCTCTAGCCCTAACCCTAACCCTAACCCTCTAACCCCCTAACCCTCTAACCCTCTAACCTTAACCCTAACCCTAACCCTCTAACCCTCTCACCCTAACCCTAACCCTAACCCTCTAGCCCTAACCCTCTAACCCTCTAGCCCTAACCCTAACCCTCTAGCCCTCTAACCCTAAACCTCTAGCCCTAACCCTAACCCTCTAACCCTAACCCTCTAGCCCTAACCCTAACCCTAACCCTCTAGCCCTAACCCTCTAACCCTAACCCTAACCCTACCCTAACCCTACCCTAACCCTCTAGCCCTAACCCTAACCTTCTAACCCTAACCCTCTAGCCCTAACCCTAACCCTCTAGCCCTAACCCTAACCCTAACCCTAACCCTAACCCTAACCCTCTAGCCCTAACCCTAACCCTAACCCTAACCCTCTAGCCCTAACCCTAACCCTAACCCTAACCCTCTAGCCCTAACCCTCAGTCATGGAGCCACCGATGGATCGGTCCTCTGAAGATCTGTTCAGTTCTGTGGTCCAATGAAACAGCAGCTTTGTTTCGGCCTCCTCAGCAGCCATGACAGATATTCCTCTGCATCCTATAGTAAATGTATATTTTATCTAAACATCTCCTGATCTCTCTCTGGACCCACCATCCTCCAGTTATTGGGAAGATGAAACATGAAGAGTGAAATATGGAGCCCTGTTGTTCCTGAATAATGCAGCAGTGAGAGGCATATGGTAAATACGTGTTGAAAGCATACATTCCATTTCTTTTGTATACAAATCAGCTGCAGGCCGCGCCCGCAGGGGAACAGGGTGGCTGTGGAGATCTGGCATCTATATCTACGGACGCTTATATTATTTAGACGCGCATGGATTATTGTCCCTTCTGCTTTTGTTAACTGTGTCAGATTGTTTTCAGTGACAGAGGAGAAAACAGGAAGAGAGACGCTCACGTTATCACGGTGTGTAGCGTTAGCTGCATATCTGCCTGAGCTCTGCGCACGGCACAGAGCCACACCAAAGTCGCATGAAAAGAACCTTTTTCCTTCAATGAAAACGTGCACTATTAATAAAAGTCTGCTTTGAACATTCATTTTAAGGTCTTCCATCACTAAAACTGTTCAAACTTGGCCAGCAACCAATGGGAGGTAACAAATATGCTAATTACACACAGCTCACTCGCATACAAGAAAATGAACAAGACTCTTGTAACTCTTTATTATCAGGGTGTCCAAACAACTCTTTAAGAAGCCTCCAGTTGATCCAAAATGCTGCAGCCAGAGTTCTGACAGGTATTGACCACAGAGGTCACATGACTCCTGTAATGGCGTCTCTTCATTGGCTGCCCGTTAAATTTAGAATCATTTTTAAAACCCTTCTTTTGACCTACCAGGTCCTCAGAGGCCTAGCTCCATCCTACCTGGAGGAGCTAGTGACACCTTACCAGCCCAATAGACCGCTCCGCTCTCAGAATGCTGGTCTCCTGGTGGTTCCCAGAGTCTCTAGGGGTAGAATGGGGGGCCGAGCATTTAGCTACCAGGCCCCCCTGCTATGGAACCAGCTCCCTGTCCAGGCCCCCCTGCTGTGGAACCAGCTCCCTGTCCAGGTACGGGAGGCTGACTCCATCGCTACTTTAAGATCAGACTTAAAACCTTCCTCTTTGAAAAAGCTTATTGTTACTAATTCAGTAGTTCCAGTTACTATCATAGACAGACAGATTATCATTCTTAGGGGGTCGTCTAATCGTTAGGTCACATCTTAGCTGTGCTGTTATAGGCCGAGGCTGCCGGGGTCCAGAAACATGATCACCTGACAGGCCGCTGTCACCCCACTGGGTCATGGTTTCCTCTCCTCTCCTCTCCTCTTCCCTCCTTCTCCCTCTCCTCTCCTCTCCTCTCCTAACTCAGAAACCTGCTCAAGGTTTCTTCCTGTTAAAGAGGAGTTTTTCCTGCCACTGCTGCTTGTCTGGGGTTAGGCCCTGGGATTCTGGAGAGGGTCTAGAGACAATGTTGATTGTAAGAGATGCTAAATAGATAAAAATAGAAATCACTCTTCTTAGTGCACCAGATTAAGAGTTCCCCCCTAACCCCCTAACCCTAAACTAACCCTCTAACCCTAACCCTAACCCTCTAACCCTAACCCTAACCCTAACCCTAACCCTAACCCTCTAACCCTAACCCTGACCCTAACCCTCTAACCCTCTAACCCTCTAACCCTCTAACTCTAACCCTCTAACCCTAACCCTAACCCTCTAACCCTAACCCTCTAACCCTAACCCTAACCCTCTAACCCTACCCTAACCCTCTAACCCTAACCCTAACCCTCTAACCCTACCCTAACCCTCTAACCCTAACCCTAACCCTCTAACCCTAACCCTAACCCTAACCCTCTAACCCTACCCTAACCCTCTAACCCTAACCCTAACCCTCTAACCCTACCCTAACCCTCTAACCCTAACCCCTAACCCTCTAACCCTAACCCTCTAACCCTCTAACCCTCTAACCCGCTAACCCTAACCCTAACCCTAACCCTCTAACCCTAACCCTAACCCTCTAACCCTAACCCTAACCCTCTAACCCTAACCCTAACCCTCTAACCCTCTAACCCTAACCCTCTAACCCTAACCCTAACCCTCTAACCCTACCCTAACCCTCTAACCCTAACCCTAACCCTCTAACCCTACCCTAACCCTAACCCTCTAACCCTAACCCCTAACCCTCTAACCCTAACCCTCTAACCCTCTAACCCTCTAACCCTAACCCTCTAACCCTAACCCTCTAACCCTAACCCTCTAACCCTAACCCTAACCCTCTAACCCTCTAACCCTAACCCTAACCCTAACCCTAACCCTAACCCTCTAACCCTAACCCTAACCCTCTAACCCTCTAACCCTAACCCTCTAACCCTAACCCTAACCCTCTAACCCTAACCCTAACCCTCTAACCCTAACCCTAACCCTCTAACCCTCTAACCCTAACCCTCTAACCCTAACCCTAACCCTCTAACCCTACCCTAACCCTCTAACCCTAACCCTAACCCTCTAACCCTACCCTAACCCTAACCCTCTAACCCTAACCCCTAACCCTCTAACCCTAACCCTCTAACCCTCTAACCCTCTAACCCTAACCCTCTAACCCTAACCCTCTAACCCTAACCCTCTAACCCTAACCCTAACCCTCTAACCCTCTAACCCTAACCCTAACCCTAACCCTAACCCTAACCCTCTAACCCTAACCCTAACCCTCTAACCCTCTAACCCTAACCCTCTAACCCTAACCCTAACCCTCTAACCCTACCCTAACCCTTAACCCTAACCCTAACCCTCTAACCCTACCCTAACCCTCTAACCCTAACCCCTAACCCTCTAACCCTAACCCTCTAACCCTCTAACCCTCTAACCCTAACCCTCTAACCCTAACCCTAACCCTCTAACCCTAACCCTCTAACCCTCTAACCCTAACCCTCTAACCCTCTAACCCTAACCCTCTAACCCTAACCCTAACCCTCTAACCCTAACCCTCTAACCCTCTAACCCTAACCCTCTAACCCTAACCCTAACCCTAACCCTCTAACCCTCTAACCCTAACCCTCTAACCCTAACCCTAACCCTCTAACCCTCTAACCCTAACCCTCTAACCCTAACCCTAACCCTCTAACCCTACCCTAACCCTCTAACCCTAACCCTAACCCTCTAACCCTACCCTAACCCTAACCCTCTAACCCTAACCCCTAACCCTCTAACCCTAACCCTCTAACCCTCTAACCCTCTAACCCTAACCCTAACCCTCTAACCCTAACCCTCTAACCCTAACCCTCTAACCCTCTAACCCTAACCCTCTAACCCTAACCCTAACCCTCTAACCCTAACCCTCTAACCCTAACCCTCTAACCCTAACCCTCTAACCCTAACCCTAACCCTCTAACCCTAACCCTAACCCTAACCCTAACCCTCTAACCATAACCCTCTAACCCTCTAACCCTAACCCTAACCCTAACCCTCTACAGAAAACAGAATCCATGTATCAGAGTGAGTAAATGTTAAATGTTAAAGTTTTGTGTCACTAATTGTGATGAATCTCCTCGCGTTGTGTCTTCTCACACATGCAGAAACGTGTTGCAGCCATCTTTATGGGGACGCTGTGGCCATTTCTTCATTTCTTGCCCAACACAACATCACCATCACAAATTCAGGTGGACCAAGTCGTTGTTTAGCATCAGTATATTTCAGGACATGGAGCAGATGTGATCAATACGATGTCTCTGCATAACTCGAAGGCCTTTCCATGTTCTTTGGAGCTCTTAGCGAGCACGGCTCCATCGCTGCGCACGGCCACTTTATTCAGACAGAAATGGAGCCATGAACCACTAGCTAGCTAACTAAACTGCTGCTTCTGGCGCTAACGAGCTTGATTTTACATATTTTACAGCAGGTCCGATCTCATTCTGTCACCATTATAAACACGACTGCTTATGTCAAAGGGGTTTAACATTTTCTAAACATCAGATTTAAAACTGAAGCCACTCTTTAGCATCTCCACACACATCAGTTGCTTCCTGAAGCCTGTGGCCAGAAGTGCTGCTGCGTTTCTTCAGGCTTTAGCACTTTCAAATCCAAATCATTTGTTTGGGATAAAGTTTGAATATGTTCAGCGAACAGAAGTGAGAGGGAAGCGACGGAAACCAGAGCTGGGAGGAGGTGGG
>JAPVLW010000057.1:4757500-4767500 GCA_027382335.1 Takifugu ocellatus
TTCTTTATTGACAACATATCCAAAACGATCGAACCAGGTAACAACAAAAACGCTGAGAAAGTAACAACGGAAAAGGCGAACGAAAAATCACCATCCAGCTGTGGCTGGAGCTGTGCTGGAGCTGGAGCTGGGGCTGGAGCTGGGGCCGGGGCTGGGGCTGGAGCTGGAGCTGGAGCTGGGGCCGAGGCTGGAGCTGGAGCTGGAGCTGGAGCTGGAGCTGGAGCTGGAGCTGGGGCTGGAGCTGGGGCCGGGGCTGGGGCTGGAGCTGGAGCTGGAGCTGGAGCTGGGGCCGAGGCTGGAGCTGGAGCTGGAGCTGGGGATGGGGCTGGAGCTGGAGCTGGGGCTGAGGCCGGAGCTGGGGATGGGGCCGGGGCCGGGGCCGGGGCCGGGGCCGGGGCTGGGGCTGGGGCTGGGGCTGGAGCTGGAGCTGGAGCTGGAGCTGGGGCCGAGGCTGGAGCTGGGGATGGGGCTGGAGCTGGGGCTGAGGCCGGAGCTGGGGATGGGGCTGGGGCTGTAGCTAGGGCTGGAGCTGGAGCTGGAGCTGGAGCTGGAGCTAGGGCTGGAGCTGGAGCTGGGGCTGGAGCTGGAGCTGGAGCTGGAGCTGGAGCTGGGGCCGAGGCTGGAGCTGGAGCTGGAGCTGGAGCTGGAGCTGGAGCTGGGGCCGAGGCTGGAGCTGGAGCTGGAGCTGGAGCTGGAGCTGGGGCTGGAGCTGGGGCTGGAGCTGGAGCTGGAGCTGGAGCTGGGGCCGAGGCTGGAGCTGGAGCTGGAGCTGGAGCTGGAGCTGGGGCTGGAGCTGGGGCCGGGGCTGGGGCTGGAGCTGGAGCTGGAGCTGGAGCTGGAGCTGGAGCTGGGGCCGAGGCTGGAGCTGGAGCTGGAGCTGGAGCTGGAGCTGGGGCTGGAGCTGGGGCTGGAGCTGGAGCTGGAGCTGGAGCTGGGGCCGAGGCTGGAGCTGGAGCTGGAGCTGGAGCTGGAGCTGGGGCTGGAGCTGGGGCCGGGGCTGGGGCTGGAGCTGGAGCTGGAGCTGGAGCTGGAGCTGGGGCCGAGGCTGGAGCTGGAGCTGGAGCTGGGGCCGAGGCTGGAGCTGGGGATGGGGCTGGAGCTGGGGCTGAGGCCGGAGCTGGGGATGGGGCTGGGGCTGTAGCTAGGGCTGGAGCTGGAGCTGGAGCTGGAGCTGGAGCTAGGGCTGGAGCTGGAGCTGGAGCTGGGGCTGGGGCTGGGGCTGGAGCTGGAGCTGGAGCTGGGGCTGGGGCTGGGGCTGGGGCTGGGGCCGGGGCCGGGGCCGGAGCTGGAGCTGGAGCTGGAGCTGGGGCTGAGGCCGGAGCTGGGGCTGGGGCTGGGGCTGGAGCTGGAGCTGGAGCTGGAGCTGGGGCTGAGGCCAGAGCTGGGGATGGGACTGGGGCTGTAGCTAGGTACAGGAACATGTGCAACAATCTGGCACCGGAGGCAAAGAGGGGAGGGCCTAAGTAGGCGCTGACTTAGGTGTAACGAGCTGCAGGTGCACCAGAGGCTCGGCGCTCTTCAGAGACCGGCCCCCCCTGGATGCCATTCCAGCAGGGCGAGGAGGAGGGGAGAAGTCCGAGTGCCGACCAGAAACCGAACCACAACAAAGGCACTTCTAAACTGTTCAGACCTTGTGCAGCCATCTTTGAAAGTTAACTCTGAGGTTGTGAGGATCCGACCCCTGGAGAGTTCCTCCAGGGGTCCGGAGTTCCGAGCACCTCGCTCCTCTAGACAAAGATCTCAGAAGTTCATTGGAGCTGGAGCCCCCAGTGCTACAAGGACCACAAACATCATTACTAACATCAGTGTCCTCCCCGATTGCTCTCAGATCCTGTGTGTGTGTGTGTGTGTGTGTGTGTGTGTGTGTGTGTGTGTGTGTGTGTGTGTGTCCTTAAGAGAAAGAGAGACCTCAGGGAGTGTGGGAGCTGAGCAGCTGTGCTTACAGACACACACATTAACTTTGGGTTGTGTGTGAGAGTGTGGTCACATGTCCATTTTTATATCACCCCCCCCCCAACCCCAACCCACCCCCCGCCACCCCTCACACACACACACACACACACACTCACACACACAGAATTCGATTTGTAACATTCCACAATCCTTAAAAAAGTAATAATCGTTTTTCCTTTCAGAGGGAAAAAGGGTCCGATCGAATGTTTAGTGAATGAGGATCCGTACAAAGATAATTCCAGCAGAGCAGCACTGTTAATGATTGCTCCTCTGGGAGCGCTCATAGTCGGGAATTCTGTGGTTACAATAGTCAGGAATTCTGTGGTTACAAAAGTCAGGAATTCTGTGGTTACAATAGTCAGGAATTCTGTGGTTACAAAAGTCAGGAATTCTGTGGTTACAATAGTCAGGAATTCTGTGGTTACAAAAGTCAGGAATTCTGTGGTTACAAAAGTCAGGAATTCTGTGGTTACAATAGTCAGGAATTCTGTGGTTACAAAAGTCAGGAATTATGTGGTTACAAAAGTCAGGAATTCTGTGGTTACAATAGTCAGGAATTCTGTGGTTACAAAAGTCAGGAATTATGTGGTTACAAAAGTCAGGAATTCTGTGGTTACAATAGTCAGGAATTCTGTGGTTACAAAAGTCAGGAATTATGTGGTTACAAAAGTCAGGAATTCTGTGGTTACAATAGTCAGGAATTATGTGGTTACAATCACTTTTCAGTCCACTCTCCTCTCCTCTCCTCTCCTCCCCTCTCCCCTCCCTCTCCTCTCCTCTCATCTCCTCTCCCCTCCTCCCCTCCTCCCCTCCCCTCCCCTCCTCTCGTCTCCTCTCCTCTCCTCTCATCTCCTCTCCTCTCCCCTCCTCCCCTCCTCTCCTCCTCTCCTCTCCTCTCCTCTCCTCCTGTCCTCTCCTCTCCTCTCCTCCCCCTCTCCTCCTCTCCCCTCCCCTCCCCTCCTCTCCTCTCCTCCTCTCCTCTCCTCTCCTCTCCTCTCCTCTCCTCTCCTCCTCCTCTCCCCTCCCCTCCCCTCCTCCCCTCCCTCTCCTCTCCTCCCCCTCTCCTCCTCTCCCCTCCCCTCCCCTCCTCTCCTCTCCTCTCCTCCTCTCCTCTCCTCTCCTCTCCTCTCCTCTCCTCTCCTCTCCTCTCCTCTCCTCTCCTCTCCTCTCCTCTCTTCTCCTCTCCTCCCCTCTCCTCTCCTCTCCCCTCCCCTCCCCTCCCCTCCCCTCCTCTACCCTCCCCTCCCCTCCTCTCCTCCTCTCCTCTCCCCTCCTCCTCTCCTCTCCTCTCCCCTCCTCTCCTCCTCTCCTCTCCTCTCCTCCCCTCCTCTCCTCTCCTCTCCTCTCCTCTCCTCTCCTCTCCTCTCCTCTCCTCTCCTCTCCTCTCCTCTCCTCCTCTCCTCTCCCCTCCTCCCCTCCCTCTCCTCTCCTCCTCTCCCCTCCCCTCCCCTCCTCTACCGTCTCCTCCCCTCCTCCCCTCCCCAAAAACAGATCACTTTCATACGGAATGGGAGGTGGACTTTTTTTCACGATGTCATTTTTGAAGTGCGTTGAAGATCATTAAGTACATGAAGACTGATGAACATCTGGAAGGTGCTTGAGGCTGCCAGCAGCTACCGTCCCTGTGCCTCCCTGGCTGCTTCAGTTCAGTGCAAGTCATCAAAGTAAACTCAGGCAATTGCAAAATGATGCTAATAGTTAATTAGTATGTGTGTTTTGCAAAACTGGCTCATTTGGTTAAGCAAGGTACATCAACATACATTGTAAATACAAAGAATCCTCAATACATTTGAAGATAATTCGATATTTTGCATTTTAGATCACTCTGACTTGGTCATTTTGTAAGTAGCTTGCATGCTAAAACATGTGAGCCCCCTGGTTTGGACCATGTTATTCCATCTTCCCACCAACCGTCTGTCTGAACTCCTCCTGATCAGGAGGTTGGTTTAAAGCAATGATCTCTTCAGATCCATTTGGACAGACAACCTGCTCCTCCATTTTTTGGGTTTTCATCGGCTAAACAAACACTATTATTATTATTAGCGCCTCTTATCCAAATGAATAGAAATGTCCTGAATTAACATAAGAATAGCTCCTCTGAGCACACAATGCTTAAACTCACAGCGTGCACACACACATGCACTCTCGCCGCGCTAATGAGAGAGTTGGAGGTGGCAGTGTCGCCGTGACGATGAGCAGAAGGAATGTTGAGAAAAATATTGTTGCGTAGTGTCTGACCCACCATCCCACCACCCCAAACCCCCAAAGATGGTGGAACAATCAAGAGAACAAATCAATTACAAACCAGGATGAGTCTGACATTTAGATTCTTTAGTCGCCTCCACAAAAGGATTTTAAATTTGGGGTAGAAACTCTGACATTTGCAGCAATTTAGGGAAATCATTTTATTGATTTCATACATTTGTGTTGCACAGCACTAGTTTAGAATAAATGCCTTCTTCTATCATGAAGTCGTTTACTGAGTTCATTTGCTTTGTTACTAAAAGACTCTCTGACAGATGGAGGTAATATTCTGTGTGACGGACCTCCCGGTCACTCTCAGATGTGATGGAGACACCAGTGCTCTTCCTAACACGAGGACCAACCCAACCCTGAAACGAGGGCTAACCCAACCTGGCACGAGGACAAACCCAACCTGACACGAGGACAAACCCAACCCTGAAACGAGGACAAACCCAACCCTGACACGAGGACCAACCCAACCCTGAAACGAGGACCAACCCAACCCTGACACGAGGACAAACCCAACCCTGAAATGAGGGCTAACCCAACCCTGAAACGAGGACAAACCCAACCCTGAAATGAGGGCTAACCCAACCCTGAAACGAGGACAAACCTAACCCTGACACGAGGACAAACCCAACCCTGACACGAGGACTAACCCAACCCTGACACGAGGACTAACCCAACCCTGACACGAGGACAAACCCAACCTGACACGAGGACAAACCCAACCCTGAAACGAGGACCAACCCAACCCTGACACGAGGACAAACCCAACCCTGAAACGAGGACCAACCCAACCCTGAAATGAGGGCTAACCCAACCCTGAAACGAGGACAAACCCAACCTGACACGAGGACAAACCCAACCCTGACACGAGGACCAACCCAACCCTGAAACGAGGACTAACCCAACCCTGAAATGAGGGCTAACCCAACCCTGAAACGAGGACAAACCCAACCTGACACGAGGACAAACCCAACCCTGACACGAGGACTAACCCAACCCTGAAACGAGGACTAACCCAACCTGACACGAGGACAAACCCAACCCTGACACGAGGACAAACCCAACCCTGACACGAGGACAAACCCAACCTGACACGAGGACAAACCCAACCTGACACGAGGACAAACCCAACCCTGAAACGAGGACAAACCCAACCTGACACGAGGACTAACCCAACCTGACACGAGGACCAACCCAACCCTGACACGAGGACAAACCCAACCTGACACGAGGACTAACCCAACCCTGACACGAGGACCAACCCAACCCTGACACGAGGACAAACCCAACCTGACACGAGGACTAACCCAACCTGACACGAGGACCAACCCAACCCTGACACGAGGACAAACCCAACCTGACACGAGGACTAACCCAACCCTGACACGAGGACAAACCCAACCATGACACGAGGACTAACCCAACCCTGACACGAGGGCTAACCCAACCCTGACACGAGGACCAACCCAACCCTGACACGAGGACTAACCCAACCCTGACACGAGGACTAACCCAACCCTGACACAAGGACTAAACCTAACCCTAACATGAGGACTAACCCAACCCTGACACGAGGACTAACCCAACCCTGACACGAGGACTAAACCTAACCCTATATGAGGACTAACCCAACCCTGACACAAGGACTAACCCAACCCTGACACGAGGACAAACCCAACCCTGACACAAGGACTAACCCAACCCTGACACAAGGACTAACCCAACCCTAACATGAGGACTAACCCAACTCTGACACCACGGCTGGCAAGTAAAGGTTTATGATCATAAACCATTCTCAGGACCTTCCACACTGGCCAAAGCCTCTTTGTCTCCCTCTATTTCTTGTCATTGTCGCCTCCACCCCCAAACCCAAAAGAGCACCATGCAGGTCTGACCGGAGCAGAAATGCTGTGCAGGAAGCAGGCCGTTGGTTCCCAGGACCGCCGTGCACTTGTCATGTAAATGAAGAAGTCACAACCAATTAGAGTAATTGCAGCGCATCGCTCTGTCTGCTCCTGAGCTGAGGAGGGGACAAAATGGACGGGGCACAGGGTGGAGGAGTGGTGTGGGGGAGGTGGAGGAGTGGCGTGGGGGAGGTGGAGGAGGTGGAGGAGTGGCGTGGGGAGGTGGAGGAGTGGCGTTGGGGAGGTGGAGGAGGTGGAGGAGTGGCGTGGGGAGGTGGAGGAGTGGCGTGGGGAGGTGGAGGAGGTGGAGGAGTGGCGTGGGGGAGGTGGAGGAGTGGCGTGGGGGAGGTGGAGGAGGTGGAGGAGTGGCGTGGGGAGGTGGAGGAGTGGCGTAGGGGAGGTGGAGGAGTGGCGTAGGGGAGGTGGAGGAGTGGCGTGGGGAGGTGGAGGAGTGGCGTGGGGAGGTGGAGGAGGTGGAGGAGTGGCGTGGGGGAGGTGGAGGAGTGGCGTGGGGGAGGTGGAGGAGGTGGAGGAGTGGCGTGGGGAGGTGGAGGAGTGGCGTGGGGAGGTGGAGGAGTGGCGTAGGGGAGGTGGAGGAGTGGCGTGGGGGAGGTGGAGGAGTGGTGTGGGGGAGGTGGAGGAGTGGCGTAGGGGAGGTGGAGGAGTGGCGTGGGGGAGGTGGAGGAGTGGTGTGGGGGAGGTGGAGAAATGAGATGTGGGGGAGGGTTTGAAAACGGAGTGTGGGATGATAACATAAGTAGAAGAAGGTAAAGAAAGAGAGTTGTTTGATTAAAGTTCCCCCACAGGAACTTTATGCAAAACTCTGAGTTGCATGTGCACAGTTTCCTGTAGTCCTTTGGCCCTGGCTCCATACGTGGGCCCTGGCTCCATACGTGGGCCTTAGCTCCATACGTGGGCCCTGGCTCCATACGTGGGCCTTAGCTCCATACGTGGGACCTGGCTCCATACGTGGGCCCTGGCTCCATACGTGGGCCCTGGCTCCATACGTGGGCCCTGGCTCCATACGTGGGCCTTGGCTCCATACGTGGGCCTTGGCTCCATACGTGGGCCCCGGCTCCATACGTGGGCCTTGGCTCCATACGTGGGCCCTGGCTCCACACGTGGGCCCTGGCTCCACACGTGGGCCCTGGCTCCACACGTGGGCCCTGGCTCCATACGTGGGCCTTAGCTCCATACGTGGGCCCTGGCTCCATACGTGGGCCTTAGCTCCATACGTGGGCCCTGGCTCTACACGTGGGCCCTGGCTCCATACGTAGGCCTTAGCTCCACACGTGGGCCCTGGCTCCATACGTGGGCCTTAGCTCCATACGTGGGCCTTAGCTCCATACGTGGGCCCTGGCTCCATACGTGGGCCTTAGCTCCACACGTGGGCCCTGGCTCCACACGTGGGCCTTAGCTCCATACGTGGGCCCTGGTTCCACACGTGGGCCCTGGCTCCACACGTGGGCCCTGGCTCCACACGTGGGCCTTGGCTCCACACGTGGGCCCTGGCTCCATATGTGGGCCTTAGCTCCACACGTGGGCCCTGGTTCCATACGTGGGCCCTGGCTCCACACGTGGGCCCTGGCTCCACACGTGGGCCTTGGCTCCACACGTGGGCCCTGGCTCCATATGTGGGCCTTAGCTCCACACGTGGGCCCTGGTTCCATACGTGGGCCTTAGCTCCACACGTGGGCCCTGGCTCCACACGTGGGCCCTGGCTCCACACGTGGGCCTTAGCTCCACACGTGGGCCCTGGCTCCACACGTGGGCCTTGGCTCCACACGTGGGCCCTGGTTCCATACGTGGGCCCTGGCTCCACACGTGGGCCCTGGCTCCATACGTGGGCCCTGGAGGGCAGGGTTCTGTTCCTCCCTCCTTTGGCTTCCACTGGGGTGTTTCAAGTCATATCATGAATGTACATGTGCTATATCATAATTCACTTTCAGCTGTAATGTTTTGCTTTTTTCTTATTATGTATTTAAAGTTGTTTGTAGCATTTTTTAAAGATTTGTTGTGAAAAACGTGTCAATTAATTAATTATTTAATCAATTAAGGTAAATAAAGACTCTAATATTTGCGTCGTGAAAACCTATGTGTGTGTGTGTGTATACGTGTGTGTGTGTATGTGTGTGTGTGTGTCACAAAGTCAGTGTAAGAATAATTGTGTTTGTTGCTTCTTTGTGTCATCATGGACGCCACTGTGTGTGTGTGTGTGTGTGTGTGTGAGTGTGTGTTTCTCTTCCTATGAATTATGGACACACTTGTCTCTCTTGTCTATGAATTATTCCTGATGGGCCTCCACAGGATAGTTGCTGGAGCAAAAGCATTTGCACTGTAAGCAAATACATTATTGCCTTTTTATTTAATGCAAATGTCGTTTATTGAAAACAAGTTATTTGGGGTCGAGCAAGAAACAAAAGCTTCATTTCAGAAACATGCTTTTCATTAGGAGGACACAAATGTTTATTCCACCAGCACTTTGTGAAGAGTCATGAATAAATATGGTGTTTGTCTCGGAGGTAAATAAAACAACAATGCAGCCGTAGAACAGAGGAAATAGAGACGCCACAAGTGAGCGTCGCTTCTCTGAGGACATTTGCTGCCTCAAAATAGGGAAGAAGAACGGACGTATCCCAACTCACAGTCCCGGTAAAATGGTGTTAATCTATAGAACTATAGAGGGTTAGGGTTAGGATGAGGATGGTGAGGATGAGGATGATGAGGATGGTGAGGATGGTGAGGATGGTGAGGATGGTGAGGATGATGAGGATGGTGAGGATGGTGAGGATGGTGAGGATGGTGAGGAGGATGAGGATGGAGAGGATGATGAGGATGGTGAGGATGGAGAGGATGGAGAGGATGATGAGGATGGTGAGGATGGAGAGGATGGAGAGGATGATGAGGATGGTGAGGATGAGGATGATGAGGATGAGGATGGTGAGGATGGTGAGGATGGTGAGGATGGTGAGGATGGAGAGGATGGAGAGGATGATGAGGATGGTGAGGAGGATGAGGATGGTGAGGATGATGAGGAGGATGGTGAGGATGATGAGGAGGATGGTGAGGATGGTGAGGATGAGGATGGTGAGGATGATGAGGAGGATGGTGAGGATGGTGAGGAGGATGAGGATGGTGAGGATGAGGATTGGTGAGGATGATGAGGAGGATGAGGATGGTGAGGATGAGGATGGTGAGGATGGTGAGGATGGTGAGGATGGTGAGGATGGTGAGGATGATGAGGATGGTGAGGATGGAGAGGATGGTGAGGATGGTGAGGATGGTGAGGATGGTGAGGATGGTGAGGATGGTGAGGATGGAGAGGATGGAGAGGATGGTGAGGATGATGAGGATGGTGAGGATGGTGAGGAGGATGAGGATGGTGAGGATGATGATGAGGATGGTGAGGAGGATGAGGATGGTGAGGATGATGAGGAGGATGGTGAGGATGAGGATGGTGAGGAGGATGGTGAGGATGGTGAGGATGATGAGGAGGATGGTGAGGATGATGAGGATGGTGAGGATGATGAGGAGGATGGTGAGGAGGATGAGGATGGTGAGGATGATGAGGAGGATGGTGAGGATGATGAGGATGGTGAGGATGATGAGGAGGATGGTGAGGATGGTGAGGATGAGGATGGTGAGGATGATGAGGAGGATGGTGAGGATGGTGAGGAGGATGAGGATGGTGAGGATGAGGATTGGTGAGGATGATGAGGAGGATGAGGATGAGGATGAGGATGGTGAGGATGAGGATGATGATGAGGAAGGTGAGGATGGTGAGGAGGATGGTGAGGATGATGAGGATGGTGAGGATGGTGAGGATGGTGAGGATGAGGATGGTGAGGATGGTGAGGAGGATGAGGATGGTGAGGAGGATGAGGATGAGG
>JAPVLW010000057.1:4772500-4950000 GCA_027382335.1 Takifugu ocellatus
TAGGATATTATAGAACATTATAGAACATTATAGGACATTATAGAACATCATAGGACATTATAGGATATTATAGAACATTATAGGACATTATAGAACATTATAGGACATTATAGGACATTATAGAACATTATAGAACATTATAGGACATTATAGGACATTATAGAACATTATAGGACATTATAGGACATTATAGAACATTATAGGACATTGTAGGACATTGTAGGACATTATAGAACATTATAGGACATTAACGAACATTATAGGACATTATAGAACATTATAGGACATTGTAGGACATTGTAGGACATTATAGGACATTATAGAACATTATAGGACATTATAGGACATTATAGAACATTATAGGACATTAGGACTGAACCGTTGCATTTCAAACCTGATAACTAGATACAGACATAACTGCTTTATCTCTTTTGGGTTAGAGGGTTAGGGTTGGTTAGGGTTAGAGGGTTAGGGTCAGGGTTGGTTAGGGTTAAGGTTGGTTAGGGTTAGAGGGTTAGGGTTGGTTACGGTTAGGGTTAGGGTTGGTTAGGGTTAGAGGGTTAGGGTTGGTTAGGGTTGGTTAGGGTTAGAGGGTTAGGGTTGGTTACGGTTAGGGTTGGTTAGGGTTAGAGGGTTAGGGTTAGGGTTAGGGTTGGTTAGGGTTAGGGTTAGGGTTGGTTAGAATTAGAGGGTTAGGGTTGGTTAGGGTTAGGGTTAGGGTTGGTTAGGGTTAGAGGGTTAGGGTTGGAGTTAGGGTAAGAGGGTTAGGGTTGGTTAGGGTTAGAGGGCTAGGGTTGGTTAGGGTTAGGGTTAGGGTTGGTTAGGGTTAGAGGGTTAGGGTTGGTTAGGGTTAGGGTTAGGGTTGGTTAGGGTTAGAGGGCTAGGGTTGGTTAGGGTTAGTGGGTTAGGGTTGGTTAGGGTTAGAGGGCTAGGGTTGGTTAGGGTTAGGGTTGGTTAGGGTTAGAGGGTTAGGGTTGGTTAGGGTTAGTGTTAGGGTTGGTTAGGGTTAGAGGGCTAGGGTTGGTTAGGGTTAGTGTTAGGGTTGGTTAGGGTTAGAGGGTTAGGGTTGGTTAGGGTTAGGGTTGGTTAGGGTTAGTGTTAGGGTTGGTTAGGGTTAGAGGGCTAGGGTTGGTTAGGGTTAGGGGTGTCTGCAGCTCTATAATGGAAGGATGTGCTTTGTGAACAGACAAAATGTCACCAGGCGGTCCCCACTCTGCCTCCTCCCCACATGGGCTAGGGCTAGGGTTAGCATTTAAAGCACTTCAACACCCTCTACTACTCTGGGAAAGATCTGCTGACATTTATAGGTGGGGGAGATGGGGGGGAGATGCACAGACGGGCTTTACGCAGGCAGGAGGGCAGGAGGGCAGGCGGCAGATTCCTTCAGCCCTGCAGTAGAGCCGCGGGGAAGTTTTTAATTCCTCCGTCCTTCTGGTTGATTTGTCCCCCAGATCCTCCATGTGAAGCTTCACGATGACCACTCAAGTGTGCACTGATGCTAAATTATTAACAAGAGAAAGACGGGGAGAGAGAGGAGGTGGGAAGATGGTCAGAGGATGAGGAGAAGAGGAAGTGGAGCGGGGCAGGAGAGGGGTGAGGAGTGGGTGAGGAGGTGTGGAGATGGTCAGAGGATGAGGAGAAGAGGAAGTGGAGCGGGGCAGGAGAGGGGTGAGGAGTGGGTGAGGAGGTGTGGAGATGGTCAGAGGATGAGGAGAAGAGGAAGTGGAGCGGGGCAGGAGAGGGGTGAGGAGTGGGTGAGGAGGTGTGGAGATGGTCAGAGGATGAGGAGAAGAGGAAGTGGAGCGGGGCAGGAGAGGGGTGAGGAGTGGGTGAGGAGGTGTGGAGATGTGGTGAGGAGGAGAAGAGGAAGTGGAGCGGGGCAGGAGAGGGGTGAGGAGTGGGTGAGGAGGTGTGGAGATGTGGTGAGGAGGTGTGGAGATGTGGTGAGGAGGTGTGGAGATGGTCAGAGGATGATGAGAAGAGGAAGTGGAGCGGGGCAGGAGAGGGGTGAGGAGTGGGTGAGGAGGTGTGGAGATGTGGTGAGGAGGAGAAGAGGAAGTGGAGCGGGGCAGGAGAGGGGTGAGGAGTGGGTGAGGAGGTGTGGAGATGTGGTGAGGAGGAGAAGAGGAAGTGGAGCGGGGCAGGAGAGGGGTGAGGAGTGGGTGAGGAGGTGTGGAGATGGTCAGAGGATGAGGAGAAGAGGAAGTGGAGCGGGGCAGGAGAGGGGTGAGGAGTGGGTGAGGAGGTGTGGAGATGGTCAGAGGATGAGGAGAAGAGGAAGTGGAGCGGGGCAGGAGAGGGGTGAGGAGTGGGTGAGGAGGTGTGGAGATGGTCAGAGGATGAGGAGAAGAGGAAGTGGAGCGGGGCAGGAGAGGGGTGAGGAGTGGGTGAGGAGGTGTGGAGATGTGGTGAGGAGGAGAAGAGGAAGTGGAGCGGGGCAGGAGAGGGGTGAGGAGTGGGTGAGGAGGTGTGGAGATGTGGTGAGGAGGTGTGGAGATGTGGTGAGGAGGTGTGGAGATGGTCAGAGGATGATGAGAAGAGGAAGTGGAGCGGGGCAGGAGAGGGGTGAGGAGTGGGTGAGGAGGTGTGGAGATGTGGTGAGGAGGAGAAGAGGAAGTGGAGCGGGGCAGGAGAGGGGTGAGGAGTGGGTGAGGAGGTGTGGAGATGTGGTGAGGAGGAGAAGAGGAAGTGGAGCGGGGCAGGAGAGGGGTGAGGAGTGGGTGAGGAGGTGTGGAGATGGTCAGAGGATGAGGAGAAGAGGAAGTGGAGCGGGGCAGGAGAGGGGTGAGGAGTGGGTGAGGAGGTGTGGAGATGGTCAGAGGATGAGGAGAAGAGGAAGTGGAGCGGGGCAGGAGAGGGGTGAGGAGTGGGTGAGGAGGTGTGGAGATGGTCAGAGGATGAGGAGAAGAGGAAGTGGAGCGGGGCAGGAGAGGGGTGAGGAGTGGGTGAGGAGGTGTGGAGATGTGGTGAGGAGGAGAAGAGGAAGTGGAGCGGGGCAGGAGAGGGGTGAGGAGTGGGTGAGGAGGTGTGGAGATGTGGTGAGGAGGTGTGGAGATGTGGTGAGGAGGTGTGGAGATGTGGTGAGGAGGAGAAGAGGAAGTGGAGCGGGGCAGGAGAGGGGTGAGGAGTGGGTGAGGAGGTGTGGAGATGTGGTGAGGAGGTGTGGAGATGTGGTGAGGAGGTGTGGGGATGGTCAGAGGATGAGGAGAAGAGGAAGTGGAGCGGGGCAGGAGAGGGGTGAGGAGTGGGTGAGGAGGTGAGAGGTGAGGTGAGGAGGTGAGAGGTGAGGTGAGGAGGTGAGAGGTGAGGTGAGGAGGTGAGAGGTGAGGTGAGGAGGTGAGAGGTGAGGTGAGGAGGTGAGAGGTGGGGTGAGGAGGTGAGAGGTGAGGTGAGAGGTGAGGTGAGGAGGTGAGAGGTGAGGTGAGGAGGTGAGAGGTGAGGTGAGGAGGTGAGAGGTGTGGTGAGGAGGTGAGAGGTGAGGTGAGGCGTTGGAGGAGCTTAGGGAGGCCGAGGGCAGCAGCCTGCCAGAGCTCCAGTCCTTTCAGAGCGTAGGAAGCATCCAGCTCAGTTCTGTGGTTCCAGTGGAGCCTCAATCCCTCTACACAGGTTTGCATCTGCTTATGGAAATGAGCTTCATTAGAAACAAACAAGGGCTCTTTGCTGCGTGTTTGCTCATCTTCTGATTTAAATGTAAATCTTTTTGCTGTCTTATTTTAATCCCAGCTCCGTTTTCTTGCCTGTAGCTTCGGCTCCTGTACGGAAGTGTGATGCTAAGACGCCGTAGCTCACGCTGGGCTCCCCGATTGTCCCACTAACGGGAACAAAGATGGTTTTTACATTCCTGGCATTCACACAGCTCATCAAAACTTTCCTCTCCGAATATACGGGAGCCAGATCAACTTCCCGAGTTTTAGCTAATAGGGTGTCTCCGTCCGTCCGTCCGTCCGTGTGGAGAGGAGAGGAACAACGTCTCGCTGACCCTTCACTGCCTCCCTGACATCAGAGCTCTGTCGTTACCATGGCAACACTCAGTATCATCAGGGCCTGAGTGTCCCTGTAAATCAACACAAACACACACCTGCGAGACCAACCAAGAGAAAAAAGAGAAGGAGCTATTAAGCCTGGAATGTGTGATTGTTCCTGTAGTGTAGTGTAGGGGGTCCCCCCCCCCACACACACACACGACTGTCTGGGGTACAGTAAGCCCTGGTGGATTTGTATATAAGGCCTGGATTGTTCATTATTAGGAAAAGGATGAAATGGGGGGGTGTATTTGTGCATCTGTGGGTGGGTAGAGAATGGGAGTAGGAGTGTGAGGGGGGGGCACAGTATTAGACAGTAATTAAATAATCATCTATGTTGTTGTTTTCTCCCTTTTTCTACAGCCACAACAACTGTCACCCCCCCCCCCCCCCCCACACACACACACAGGTACAGACACCCAAACACACATACACACACAGACACACATACACACACACACACAGGTATGAGGAAATCATTGGGACGTGAGGACATTTGGTCAGCTCTTCAGAACTTGGAAGGGTTAGGGTTAGGGTTAGGGTTAGTTAACCCTAACCTGTTTGAGGGTTGGATGGGTTAGGGTTAGGGTTAGTTAGGGTTAGTTAGGGTTAGTTAACCCTAACCTGTTTGAGGGTTGGATGGGCCTGTAAATACCAGACTGTGTTAGGGTTAGGGTTAGGGTTAGTTAGGGTTAGGGTTAGGGGTTAGGGTTAGAGTTAGGGTTAGGGTTAGGGCTAGGGTTAGAGTTAGGGTTAGGGTTAGGGTTAGGGTTAGGGTTAGGGTTAGGGCTAGGGTTAGTTAGGGTTAGGGTTAGTTAACCCTAACCTGTTTGAGGGTTGGATGGGCCTGTAAATAGCAGACTGCGTTTGGGTTAGGGTTAGGGTTAGGGTTAGGGGTTAGGGTTAGGGGTTAGGGTTAGGGTTAGGGCTAGGGTTAGTTAGGGTTAGGGTTAGTTAACCCTAACCTGTTTGAGGGTTGGATGGGCCTGTAAATACCAGACTGTGTTAGGGTTAGGGTTAGAGTTAGGGTTAGGGTTAGTTAGGGTTAGGGTTAGGGGTTAGGGTTAGAGTTAGGGTTAGGGTTAGGGTTAGGGTTAGGGCTAGGGTTAGTTAGGGTTAGGGTTAGTTAACCCTAACCTGTTTGAGGGTTGGATGGGCCTGTAAATAGCAGACTGTGTTTGGGTTAGGGTTAGGGGTTAGGGTTAGGGTTAGTTAGGGTTAGGGCTAGGGTTAGTTAGGGTTAGGGTTAGTTAACCCTAACCTGTTTGAGGGTTGGATGGGCCTGTAAATAGCAGACTGTGTTTGGGACCCAGATGTGCTGCATGATGAATACGTCTCTGAGATGTGAGAGGACAGCATGAGACACACATTATTGGGATTATTGCTGCAGCTTGTCTGTTTAAATGTTAATATCACCATCAGCACATGAGGATTTTTAATGATAATAAAGTCAAGGAACCACACACACACTCATCCCAGGATAAACATTAGGGTCCTCGTAAAATCTAGCTGAAACTTTAGGCTAGATTTAAACTCTCAGGGTCCAGGGGGGGGGGGATCCCCCAAACAGTACTGTTGTGTTTAGAAATGTATTTAATGTATTTATTTTACTGTGTATTCAGTTACTGGAGAGGCTTTTTGATACAATACTTTGATGTAATGAGTAGAAAATAACCAGCTGTGAAAACAATACTCCGATATTGACATGGAATTAGTTAAAGTATATTTTTAGATGCATAGCTAGGACCCTGCAGCTAATTAGATATATGTTTTAATAATTTTATAGCAGGAGAACGTCCATCTGCCTCTTTAACCACAGGCAAACTGCTCAGGTGTTCTCACAATTAGACTCAATATACAGAGGAGAAACACATGTGAAGGCACCTCCGTCCAGGTCCAGAAGCAGAATCAGCACACACTCATAACATGGAGCCACACAACAGAGAGGAGCATTATGTTTAATTACAGCTGAGCATATGGTTACAAAGACTGTTGGCAAGGCTGATGGTCCAGCTCTGAGGAGAACACGCACACACACACACACACACTAACCATTAGCTAGTGTTTCTGTGGGTTTTTCTCTCATTCATTGATTCATGTGTGTGGCCACGGGGCCTCTTGGTGAAATCCGGCGTACAAGCCAATATGGCTGCATAATATGGTCTTTTGTTAATGACGAGCACAGAATTGTGCCTCAGTGCAGCAGGAGGTGAACAGAATTGTGATTAACATCTGCTGGAATTGCTCATTGATTTGGTCTCCTGTTGTTGTGATGATTAGAATGTTGCTGGAGACAATCAATGTGTCCTGTGTTAACTTTGACTCAGACAGGCTTGTGGATCCCATGGACGTTGTCCTGGGGAGACGTGGCTCATTTTGGCCCTGTCCATTTTTGTCCCTTGTTGATGGACCCTGAACCCTGAGACTTTTGCCCCATTTTCCAGTCAAACAAATCAAATCTGTAGCAACACAATCTTTACTGGCAGCACATGCATCCTGATGGGGAGATCCCGGTGATGGGGTTAGGGTTAGGGTTAGGGTTAGGGTTAGGGACTGTTGATCGACATGTAGCGATACGACGCAGCTTTTTTAGCATTCGTGGATCACCAGATCCACCATTTTTAGGCTCTGTGTGATCAGTTATTTATTTCTGAGTGGTCGTATGATGAACTTTGCTAATGAATCTATAGCCACTCAGCACTGGCTAACCCTCCTGAGCATCTCCTGCTCCCTTTGTTTTCAGCACCACTATGATCCTCCCAACAAGAGATCAAATTATTGAGGATTCCCCTAACCCTAACCCTAACCCTAACCCACCTCCCAGACTGACCTCTGGCCCCACTGACCCACAGTTGCTTTGATGTATTCGGATGTGTGATGCGGTTAGGGTTAGGGTTAGGGTTAGGGTTAGGGTTAGGGGTTAGGGTTAGGGTTAGGGTTAGGGTTAGGGTTAGGGTTAGGGGGTTAGGGTTAGGGTTAGGGTTAGGGGTTAGGGTTAGGGTTAGGGTTAGGGTTAGGGTTAGGGTTAGGGTTAGGGATCTGGTCCTGCTCAAGGTTTCTTCTGGTTGAAGGGGGGATTTCCTCCCACTGTTTTTAGTTGGGGATCAGGCCTGGGTTTCTGTAAAGTGCCTAAAAATGATTTTAATATTGACAGATACTAAATATGCACAATTGTAATGCTATCCAAAAAGCAGGTTCTTTAGGTGGGAGACATCTAAAGTTGTCACGTGGAAGTCCTTAAAGTTCTTGCAAAGATGCTTGTTTGCCACCAAAAAAGAACCTTCTTTGATATCTGCCAAATCAGAAAAGCCAGGATGTGATTATTTGGGGAAGAAAATACATTTTCTGCCTATGTAAGATAATGAAAAGGAAATATTCATTAGTGAAAAAACAAACTATCGAAATGCTGCTCATTAAAGCTCATAAATAAATGCAAAGCATTTTAATGAGTTGGAGGACCTTGGGTGCCTCTGAGGTTCTTCTCCTCTCTTTCTCACACTGTTTTCTTGTTTGTTTTCTTTCTGCAATTGTTGTTTTTGAAGTCTTTTCCTCCCTCCTCCTGCTTCATCTCTGCCAATCGCCTCCATCGCCTCTCCTCCTCTTCAGTCTGGATGCTGGATTAGCATTCATCGCTGGATAGCAAACCCTCTGAAGACCAGGATTGGGAGGTCCGGGAGGAGCGTTAGCAGGTCAGCAGGTCTCAGAAAAGGAAGCCAAAGTCAGTTTTAGGAGAATGATCATTTAAAGAGTGTTCTAAGTGTAGCACATAGGAGCTACATCCAGGTATCTATCAGACAAACTCTGGAGAAAATGGATTTTTTTACAAAAATATTAGTAGAGAGCTCTGTTTGTCTGAGAAATAGTCCCCAACTCCAAAAATTGGACTATGGTGATATTTTAAATTCCAGTCTCTGGTGTGACAGAAGAGCATGTCTCCAGGGTAGAATCACCATGAGAAATCTTGTAAGACACAAAACCTGATGCAAAGTTTTAGCTTTGCTTCCTCTGTATAATTAATGGGTTTGCATGTATGATGCATGTGTCTCTTCCGCTTCTCTTTCTGTCCTTCCCCCATCCTACCTCTCCTTCTACTCCTCCTTTACCCCAGATTGGGATTGTAACAGATGATGTATAAGTAGAGATGAATTGACATGAATTACTGTCCCATCAGTCCAGCTTCATGTCCAGAACCTTACTGTATGGGGGGTGTGGAATGACCACAGTGGGCAGGTTGCATTTCTCACAGATCTACACGGACAGAATGGCTGCTGCACCGAGGTGACACAATGAAAAGGGTTAGGGTTAGAAAAGAAAAAGAATGGCCTACGAATAACGGAAGCAGAATAGACACGACCCGAAACATCTGATCAGCCCTATATAGCATATGAAGTGTCAAAACGTCACAGACACAACCGTTTCATTAGAAAGATCTGTAAATACGTTTTTCTGTTTTTTCATCAACAAAGAAATACACTTTTAGAGTCGTCTCAAAATGTCTTTCATTAAAATAATCTAATTTGACGATTGTTATGGCGACGCATTTTGACGGTGGTGGAATCTTTACAGTGGATGTGAAAGTGCTGCCTTCACTCCACCAGGACCTTGCACACCTGCGTGGCTACATGGTGCACCCTAACCCCAACCCTACCCCTAACCCTAACCCTAACCCTCTAACCCTAACCCTCTAACTGTAACCCCCTAACCCTCTAACTGTAACCCCCTAACCCTCTAACCCTAACCCTAACCCTAACCCCAACCCTACCCCTAACCCTAACCCTAACCCGCTAACCCTAACCCTCTAACCCTAACCCCAACCCTACCCCTAACCCGCTAACCCTAACCCTCTAACCCTAACCCTCTAACTGTAACCCCCTAACCCTCTAACTGTAACCCCCTAACCCTCTAACCCTAACCCACTAACCCTAACCCCAACCCTAACCCGCTAACCCTAACCCCCTAACCCTAACCCTCTAACCCTAACACTAACCCTAACCCATGGTGCACCCTAACTCCAACCCTAACCCTAACCCTCTAACCCTGACCCTCTAACCCTGACCCTCTAACCCTAACCCTCTAACCCTAACCCTCTAACCCTGACCCTCTAACCCTAACCCTAACCCTCTAACCCTAACCCGCTAACCCTCTAACCCCAACCCTAACCCTAACCCTCTAACCCTAACCCTCTTTAATGGCCTAACCCTAACCCTCTTTAATGGCCTAACCCTAGCCCTTACCTAACCCTAACTAATCATATTAGGAGCGAGCACTGCAGCGTCACGCTGTGAAAACCCTCAACTTTGCACCACAAAGGAGATGCAACTTTATTTAGGTTTGACTTGAGATGTACAGTAGAGTATCTAAGAAAGCAGAGACGGTCAGGTGACAGGTGAGTGAGGGAGGGGGGGTGGGGGTGGAGAGAAGAGTGCTGTGGGATCTGCGGAAGCCAATGTGTTATGTAACAAAAGCATAGGGTGTGACCTCTGGTGTCACTTACAGCGACCTACATAGTGCACACAGGGCGACACAGAGCCGACTGAAGCTCCACATACAGCAGGGGCAGGTCACTGCACCACGCTGGCATTGTTCATCTGACAGCCATGGCAACAGGTCTCTGTGATCATCTGTGCTGTGGTCACACCAATGCATCCACGTCCTCCAAGTACTTATGATTATTTCAATCCAACAAAACATCCAGAGGAGGTCTAATTAGAGTAGATGACCAATAAGTCACACTTATTGAACCCATCTCCTCATAGACAGACCTCGGTGCCACCACTGGATCCCTGTGATTCTTCATGTTGCTCTTCAAGCTATTATAAATTATTCAATATTTGTTTGAATAAGTGAACATGAAAAATAATCTCCAATGGCTACAGAAGGCAATAGTTAATTGGAATTAAAGTAGAAAAGTTTGAGCTTTCTTTTTAGTTGTTGTTGTGCTTCTTTCTTTTGCACTCTTGCCTTTTATACTTTCTTGCATTGTACCATCGGACTTTTTTCCTCTTTCATGTCAGTTCATTACATTTAATTTATTAATGTCCAATATTTAATGTGCCAAAAATGTCAGATTCAAACAGATGAAAATGGGGCATTTTCTCCTGGTACGAGGAATGCACAAGCTGTTTGCTGCCTCTTGTTGTGACTCTGGGGGCCCAACCAGGGATGGGAGGGGATGAAACGGAACGAGAGAGACAGAGGGTGGGGAAGAGAGCGAGAAAGAGTGAACTCTTCAGTCAGACCTGAAGTTTATCTTTAACCAAGCTTCACGCTCCCAAACCACAATGCTGCGTGGTGCCAAAAGGCACAACTTTATAGGAAACGGGGCTGGAGTCGCTGGGAAAGGCGGCTTTACTGGAACAAACAACCTTACTGTAACTCCGGAAAGAGCAACTTCTCCTGGATTCAACTTAGTGCTGCTCTGAAGTTCAACTCCACTTCAACTTTTCCATGCTGGGAGAAATAATGGGTTTTCTTATGCAGCTGTGGTTTACGTGTGAAACCCCATAGAAAAAAAACAAAACCCTAACCCTAAAAAAATGGACACAAAAACACACAAACACAGTTTATTGATCTACCAGAAATTTGTCCTTGATGTTTGGCCTGCTGTCACCATGATCAATGTGTCGTGTCAATAAACCACCGGAGGAGAGTCAGCTGACACGCACCCCCCCCCCCCCATCCCCACACACACACACACACACACAGGCGTCTGTACAGGATGAGGTGTGTCAGTCCATAGGTGTGAATGTCATCACCTTTTCTTACCTCTGACACAAACACTCACTGCCTCCTTCCTGTGTTACATTTGATGTCGATACAGTAAAATACTGAATGTGTGTTCCCTTTGAACTCAGACAAGTTCTTGGCTGCCCGTTACTGGAAATGATGAAGCAGTTTGGTGCACAAGCTGTGCCATCATCAGGAAAAGTATTCATTTTAAGCTGTTTGTATTTTTCTCCTATAAATAGACTAACTGTCTTACTACTAACTTGGTTAGGATGCAGTGCACTCTGGACTGAAAGGCCTCAAAGTGAAGAACACGTTGCCACTAATCTAGTACAGCGTATTATTGCTACCTTCACGACAGTCCCTTAATTGAATGAAGCCCCCTTCACGTTCCATGAATGTAGCGTGTTGTGTAGCATTGATGAGGCTGCTTTGGCACTGTGAAAGGGTTGTCGTGAGGGTCGTTTCAGCCAGGATGATTCAGGTTGTGGTCAATATGAAAGCCGTCCCACATGGCCCTGCTAAATTACCTGATCACTGTGCTGTTCCTGCCTGCCTGATTTCACTGAACACCCTGTCAACAAAAACAGATCTCCGTTTCTTCAGTGTTAGGGTTAGGGTTAGACTTCCAGGAACTACATCATGCTTGACAAGTCCCACCGACTGGGAATAGTTTATATGCAGCAGGTGTAGCGAGATGTCACAGGCTTTTATCCATCAGCACATTGTCAAGATCACCGGATCCATGAGCTGCTTAGTTTCGGTGGCAGGTTTTGGGGACTGTTATTTATGAGGCACTGTTATTTATGGCGATATTACCGCCTTATTACAAACTTTGCAATATATAGCTACTCGACTCCAGCTCTGGCATCCTCCATCCATGTCGTCCACTCCTCCCCCAAGAATTTATTAATCAAATATTATTCACTGGAATAAATTTACTTTCAAAAAGTCTTCAGACAAATTCTTCAGAAATTAGTTCCTTGCTTTGTAGCCTAATCACTGGAGCAAAAAAAGAAAAGACAAACGAGTCAAATGTCGTCTATCACAATCTTTTCCTTGACTTGCTGATTTTCGGGCTGTTCATTGTTTCCATTGCAATGTTCACACGTAAAGTTGTAATGTAAAGTTCACACATAAAGTTGTAATGTAATGTTCACAAGTAAAGTTGTAATGTAAAGCTCACACCTAAAGTTGTAATGTAAAGCTCACACGTAAAGTTGTAATGTAATGTTCACATGTAAAGTTGTAATGTAAAGTTCACACATAAAGTTGTAATGTAATGTTCACAAGTAAAGTTGTAATGTAAAGCTCACACCTAAAGTTGTAATGTAATGTTCACAAGTAAAGTTGTAATGTAAAGCTCACACCTAAAGTTGTAATGTAAAGCTCACACGTAAAGTTGTAATGTAAAGCTCACACGTAAAGTTGTAATGTAATGTTCACATGTAAAGTTGTAATGTAAAGCTCATGTGTAAAGTTGTAATGTAATGTTCACATGTAAAGTTGTAATGTAAAGCTCACACGTAAAGTTTTAATGTAATGTTCACACGTAAAGTTGTAATGTTCACACGTAAAGTTGTAATGTAAAGCTCACACGTAAAGTTGTAATGTAATGTTCACACGTAAAGTTGTAATGTAATGTTCACATGTAAAGTTGTAATGTAAAGCTCACACATAAAGTTTTAATGTAAAGTTCACACGTAAAGTTGTGGTGTAATGTTCACACATAAAGTTGTAATGTAATGTTCACACGTAAAGTTGTGGTGTAATGTTCACACGTAAAGTTGTAATTTTGACGTTGTCCATGTGACCTGTGAGAGGGAGAAAAAGAGCAGCTAAACCCTCTCAGCGGGAGATCAGACCTGCTGCTGCTCGCCGTGTGAAAGGGCCCAAATGCAGAGCCAGGGCGGGTTAACCCGTTACAAAATCGACACTAACTTCAGTGTGAAAGTAGTATAAAATCAGGATTTTCTTACATTTTTCGACCTGCATAAGAAAAGCAGATGAGTTGATGTCCAAGTGCTAATGCGATGGAAGCGGATGGAATTTGTGGCTAATCTAATCTAATTGTCGCATTGATTTCTCCAGTGATTCTGCGTGATTCCCCAAAAATATGGAAAAAGACTTTAAAAAAAAATAAATTCATGTTAATAAATAACGAGTCTGTGTGCATCTTAAATTCCTCAATCGCTGGAATTTCCTGAGGAGGATGTTCTTCAGGTATGTGCTTCAGTTAAAGAGACAAGTCTGTGTTGACAGAATGTCCACTGACTAAATCAGAAGGTGACAGGCAGGAACCTCAATGAGCCTCCACTTGTGTGTGACTATACAGCATTGCCACATGAGACGGGCTAACACTGAGAACTTTGGTGGTTATAAACTGTAGAGAAAACGCATTTCATAAATATGAGATAAGAAGTCATTTTTGATTTTTTTTTGGGGGGGGGGGGGGTGAACACAGTGTGCTTCTAAAAGTCTGAATAAAAGTGATTTTTCAAAACAAACATAAAGTTGTCACTGAGGCAGGCAGCTCAGACCTGTGTGTCAGCTGGATGATCTTCATTAGCCAAGCTTTCAAATGAACAGTCAAACAACTTGCTAGCATACGTGAAGGAACAAAAAGGTGATACTTAACATGGGGGGGTTATATTGATATTGATTGGTATTGTGCAACTTTCATCACTCAATATCCTACCACATTATTAAAAGTGATTTTTCTGTTTTAATCAGTTTACATTTTTGCAGTCATGTAACTTGAATTTGGGTACATTTTCCGCAAAAAACTGAATAAATCAAAATCTATTTCTCCAAAAGACTTAAGTATTCTTGTTTGTTTGTGTGCGTGCACGTGTGCGTGTGTGTGTTCTTTGAGTGATGCGAATCATAATTACTTCTGACTTTTTATATGGACATTAGACACTCACTCACAAAAGTAGTTACAAATGCAGTGTTTCTATAGTAACGGGGGACAAGCACACAATGTTCAAGAGGCAGTTTCTCGAACCATTTGCCAATTTGATTAATTATGTCTTTGTGCCGGTGAATAGGCCTTGACTCCCCCCGTGCCTGGCCCGTCCCAGGCCTGAGAGAGGTCGAGTTACCCACACAAACCACACAGACAAACGCACACCGATTGCATATTGTTTGGGGGCTGGGTCTGGAAAACTGGGAGCTGGCGGATGGAGGAAGGAACGTAGAACAGCAGCACTAATGAGCCACTGGCTGTCAGGAATGGTTAAGCTGCTGTGCATGGCGAGGCGGAGCTACCGGGGTGAGGGGTGGGGGGGTCTTTCCACACGTGACAAAAAAACACAGATAAACAAAGTGAGTTGGTTCGGTATTGTTTTTCACATGGTGGCTTCTCTTCTGACAACTTATCGTGGTTTCAAAGTTCTGCTGATTCCTTTTGTCTTTTGGCCTTTGCTGATCCATCCATGTCACGGTTAGGGTCTACGGTGATCGCTCTTAGGTGAAGCCATGAAACTGGACTTCCTTTAGTGTTTTAAGATGTGTCGCCTCTCACCCAAGGGGCTTCTTCAGCTCGAAATTAACTGGTGGGAATCCCAGACTTTTATCTACTGTGCTGTTTTTTTTTTACAATTTTCTGGCTTTTAAATCAGGTGAAAAATCACCAAAAATCTAAACAAAGTCCATTTTTTAAGCTGAGTTTATTTCAACATGGGTGACTGAGAACACTCATGAACATCGCAAGCAAATTTTCAACTTGTTAACGCTCAAGATTTTTATGAATAGCCGACATGCTGCTTACACGCTCCATATATGTTGTTGATGTGGTCACAGTGTGTTTGGTGTGTTTAGTTTCAGTTGTGAGTCCTCCTTTCCACTACATGTGGACAATTTTTGGCTTCAGTCGCAATTGTGTTTTGATTTGGGAGTGTTGCCAGTTTAAAGGCATAAGAAAACTAGTGTCTTCATGTGCCACTGAAAACTCATTTTCAGATTTGACTAATTCCAAGCATGTGTGGTTCTAGCTCCCTTAATGAAGTGAGGTAAGGTGAGATGCGAGCCCCTTGGCTTTGAGACAACGCACCCGATTGGCATGTGCGAGTGCAACCGTACACTACACACTACACATCCGTGGCCCATTAAGAGGTGTTTTTAAGTACAGTACATTTAACTAGACATGTGCACCAGCACGGTTACATACGCAACACATAAAACTAGGTTGTAATGTGGGGGGCCGTGGTAGCTAAGACTTTTGGGAACTGGGCTGAGAAACGGAGGGTTCCTGGTTCAAGCCCCATTGCAGGCAAAGCATGGACAGTGTTTGGGTAGTAGGGGGAGATGGCAGACCACCTTCAGAGCACGGGCAAGGTAGCAAACCCATAATTGCTCATGTTGGGCCCAGCCATGAACTAGAGACCCATCCAGGGATGGACCTGCCTTCACCCCTTGTGTACCCTCCCTGTGACCCCAAAAGGGATAAAGCAGTTAACAAGACAAGACCTTTATCATTACCCATGCATTGCATGCATCGCAGTAATGGGTCTGACCTCCTGCTGAGAGGGGTGTGGCTCCCCCTCTCATACATTATCACATTGACAACATCATCATTACCGTGCTCCTGCACACCTAAAGGTGTGGAAAGGAAAACAGTGGAGAGCATGAACATCAGCAAGGTGATGCTCAGAAATCCCACAGATGGGGGATTGTTCAGCGATATGACACAACACTTGATCCATCATGTTGTTGAACTGACACGACCTGCAAAGCCGAGGTGAGAAGAAGAGATTGGGCAGGTAATTCTGGCTATGTCACCTGTTGTGTCTCATGATTCTGTGCTGGCGGCTGTTGGTTGTCTTTTCCCTGCCCTCACTCTGTCTTTGTCTGCAGTGCAGTGGGATGGAGAAGGTTGAGGCTTGGCCAGGATTGGCTCACCTGCTGATCGGTTACCTTGTTTATCTAAACTCACCTGGGAGAACCACCCTTCGCCAGATGGTTGCAAAACCTGCACGTTGGCTCCCTCTGTTAGGAATTAATATTTTCCTGCACAATTTTCTGTGGTCCAAGTGAAATATTTCTTCTTGCACTTTGCGTTCATGAAAGGTTTCATTTGTTTATTTTTCCCGAGTCTCTGCTTTTTGGAATCCAAGATGTCCTGATCCCATTACAGAACTACCTGTCCAGAGCCCGGTCAGATACGGACTGGCTCAGACAGGCGTAACCATTCAAGGAGCATTAGTGGGACAACACGGGAAGGCCATTCAGAGACTAATGGAGACACCCCGGAGCCTCACTGCTAGTGTCTCCGATGCTGCCGGGAGCAGGTCGCGTCGCACTTGATCAGCCAGGCCTCTCCTGTGGCATCTCCGTTGTCTGGACGTGCACCTCATTTGGCAATGCCTCCACCAGGACTTCACCATAAGCCCTTCATTCCCACACCAGGGAGATATTCTTGTGAACTGGGAACATGTGGTCAGTCCCTCCATCAGTGTTCACTCATATTGGCGCAGCAACCACAGTCATGTTGGTCAGTGGGATCTAACGTAGCATTTATTATGAGCAGGTTGTCAGGCTCGGCTTCTGCGTGGGATTTAGTAGTCTCACAACAGGTTAGTCCAGTCACCAGGACCTACTCACTGATGAGATGCCAGCGGTTTTTGATCATCCGGGCTGGGGTAGGGAGGCCAGTGATTGTTCTCTCCATTTGTCAGGGCTCCTCACCAGTTTCTCAGTATGCAATGGACTTCTGCATTCTTGCTGCTGAGAGTGGATGTGGCAAGAGTGCTTTCCTGGCGGTATGTGACAAGACATCCTTGGAGGACCACTTTGGCCATTTCTCTTGAACAATCGGTCAAGAGAAAGATGGAGAGATGAGAATGGGAAGACTGACCACATGTTCCCAGTCGCCTCCTCCAAGGCGAATAACTACTTTGGGATGTTGCATGTTTGCTGAATGAGTGACCCATTCATGTGTTCAGTTCTGGTGCAGATGACAATTTTGCTGAATCTGAACTCTACTCTCAGGCGAACATACCCACAGGAATTTTAGATAAACCCTCGAAGCTGTTGATAGGAAATGGTCATAACTCTTTACCTGGTCATGCAACACACTCTCCCTGTCTCTGCAACTCTCCATCACCCACTTAGAAAGGATTTCCTTCTACCTCAATCCCTCACCATCTTTCTCTATCATTCTCGGTCTTCCTTGGTTAAAACTGCACAATCCACAGATTGAACTACATTCCCCATGCCCACACTTATCATTGAAACTACTTGCACTTGGCCGTGCCTTCTGATGCCCCTCACCAGCACTCACATCTAGGACCACAGACATATCCTGTGTTCCTGCTACGTATCATGATCTGATAACAAGGACAAAGCATTTTCACTTCCTCCTCACTGTCTTTATGACTGTGCAAGTTACTCCCTGAGGCCCCACTGCCTTCCAGCAAGCTCTACGACTTGTCTGAACCGGGAGAGAGACCATGGAAGAATGCAAGTCCCTTGCCCCTCAACTTCATCCACTTCACCTTAGGAACAGGTTTCTTCTTTGTGAAAGAGAAGGACAAGACTATGTTCTCCGATGCATTTTGAATTTCTGTTTACGCCATTTGGGTTGACAAATGCCCCTGCCATATTTCAGGCTTTGGTGATTGATGTATTGACAGACATCTTTAATGATCTGCCCAGGAAGAGGTTCTGGTGGAGCCAATTCTGCTCATTTCAGTGGTTGTGGGAGATGCTGAATGGCGCATTGAGCACGTGGTCAAGGACACTCATAGTAACCAGACTGAGGGATGCCATTCCTGAGGGAATGTTGCACATTCCCTCTGTCAGCAGGTACTCCAGTGAGGACATGATTCCAGATGTGCCTGTCATCCTGATGTGCATAAAACCCTTTTCCTGTTCCAGCAGTAATTTTGGTGGCCCTTAACGGCTTCTAACACCAGTGAATATGTCCCTGTCTCTTTCTGCTGGAAATAAGTCCTCTCATCGGCCTCATGCTGGCTTTCTGCATCCCCAACTAATTCCTCATCGTCCCCGGTCCCTCATAGCGGTTGAATTCGTTACTGGACCTCCACCCTCAGAAGGGGACACAGTCGTCCTGACAGTGGTTAACCATTGTTCTGTGGAATTCGGTTAGTCTGTGGTTTGAGTGAGATTGTTCTTGCATTTTGTGTTTATTAAATGTACCAATATTAGATATCATTTGTTCCTTTGCCTGGGTCTGTGCATTTCGGAACCCAAGGTTTTCTGATCCCTTCACAATTGCCAGCCTGGAATGCACTGAGTGGCTTTATTATGAACAAGTGAATCTACGGCCCCTCAGCACTGGCCAAACCTGCAGAGTATCTCCGCCGTGACATTTAAAGGTGATGTATAATGACATTTTCTACATCCTGTTGTCATTTTGGAACTATGAGAAGCATGAGAGGATTGATTGGATGGACTGGATCTAATGTTGTCCTTTACCTGCTTGTTCTCTGGCACCAGCATTACTTGTGCTAAAAATAACTTTTCCAAAAGCCTTTCTGAGTCACTATGTGAGCATCTTTCAATCAATTAATCAATCTTTATTTTTAATAGCGTAGTATGTAGGGGGACCCTCCTGCTGATGGCCAGCTGGGTAGACAGAGAGGGGGGGGGCAGGTAGAGGAGAGAATAGGCAGAGATCATGCAAGTACATTAAATACAAAAAAGTGCTGGAACAGGAGTTGAGCGGGTGAGCGGCATTAGAAGTCTGCAGGTCAGCGTACAGCTGTGAAGGCGGGGATACCTGTAGGTGGGGTGGAGACGTGGTGACAGCGACCTGTCCGGTGACCATGTTTCAGGACCCCGGCAGGCTCGGCCTATAGCAGCACAGCTAAGATGTTAACTTAAAATAATTAGACCCTCTAAATATGATAATTAGTCTGGGGACCACAGAAGAACCAGCATTCAATGAACAGAGTGGTTTACTAGGATTATCAAAGCAATTTAATTTAACGTCTTTTACAATCAAAATTGTTTCAAGGCGCTTTCCAGAATCCCAGCAGGGCCTGACCCCCAACAAGCAACAGTGGCAGGAAAAACTCCCCTTTAACAGGAAGAAACCTGGAGCAGGACCAGGCTCATGTAGGGGGACCCTCCTGCTGATGGGGGGGGGGGGTAGAGAGGAGAGGAGAGGAGAGGAGAGGAGAGGAGAGGAGAGGAGAGGAGAGGAGAGGAGAGGAGGAGAGGAGAGGAGAGGAAAGGAGAGGAGTGGAGAGGAGGGGAGGGAAGAGGAGAGGAGAGGAGAGGAGGAGCGGAGAGGAGAGGAGAGGAGAGGAGGAGCGGAGAGGAGAGGAGATGAGAGGACGAGCGGAGAGGAGAGGAGAGGAGAGGAGTGGAGAGGAGGAGCAGGGGGAGAGGAGAGGAGAGGATTATAAGGTGTCACTAGCTCCTCCAGGTAGGATGGAGCTAGGCCTCTGAGGACCTTGTAGGTCAAAAGAAGGGTTTTAAAAATGATTCTAAATTTAACGGGCAGCCAATGAAGAGACGCCAGTACAGGAGTCATGTGACCTCTGTGGTCAATACCTGTCAGAACTCTGGCTGCAGCATTTTGGATCAGCTGGAGGCATCCTAAAGAGTTGTTTGGACACCCTGATAATAAAGAGTTACAGTAGTCCAGCCTGAAGGAACAAATGCTGGACTAACTTTTCAGCATCATGGTGGGTCAGCAGCTTCCTGATCTTTGAGATGTTCCTCGGGTGGAAAAAGGCACTTCTAGAGACTAATTTAATGTGTGAGTTGAAGGAGAGATTTGGGTCAAAAGTTACTCCTAGATTCCTCACAGAGAGACTAGATGTTGATGAGATCCCATCTAGAGTGATCATGTGATCTAATCTATCCCCGAGAGGTTCAGGACCAAACACCATGACCTCAGTTTTTCCTGGGTTAAGGAGGAGGACATTTGAAGACATCCAGGACTTTATGTCTTTAAGACAGGTCTGGAGCTTCACTAACTTCTCTGTCTCCTCTGGTTTCATGGATAAATAAAGCTGAGTGTCATCAGCATAACAATGAACATTTATCCCATGCTGCCGAATAATGTTCCCTAAGGGAAGCATGTACAAGGTGAAGAGGATTGGTCCGAGTCCAGAACCTTGAGGAACTCCATGGCTAACCCTACTGTATGAGGAGGGAACACCATGGACATGGGCAAACTGGTATCTATCAGATAAGTATGATCTAAACCAGTCTAGTGCTGTCCCTTTAATCCCAATCACATGTTCCAGTCTCTGTAACAGGATGCTGTGATCAACTGGATCAAAAGCAGCACTGAGGTCCAGCAGAACCAGCATAGAGACCAGTCCATGATCTGAAGCTATGAGAAGATCATTAGTGACTTTAAGAAGTGCTGTTTCTGTGCTGTGGTGAGCTCTAAAGCCTGACTGAAACATCTCAACAGGCTCTTCCTCTGCAGGTGCTTGATCGTGACCACTTTCTTTCCCTTGGTAGATTACGGACACTCGTTTTTTATGAACGCACCTGACACTTATTTGAGAAAATTGGATGCTGTATATAACTGTTGTTGTCCACCACTGTGCTTTGTATGCAACAGCAAACTGTCCATGTTTGCCTGTTCACAGAGTTTCTCCATGGATGTTTTTTATATACACTGCTCAAAAAAATTAGAGGAACACTTCGAAAACACATCAGATCTAAACGGGGGAAATGATCTTGAATATCTTTCCTGATTAAAAAGTAGGTGATGTATTAGTAACAAAATGAAGCCACATAATTTGATAGAAATGAAATGATCCCCCTATGGGGGGGGGTCAAAGACACCCCAGAAATGATGCAGCAGACGGGTCCATTGAGCCAAAATGTCACTGTAGCAACTCACAATGATCCTCAGGAGTTTGTGTGGCCCCCACCTGCTGGTCCGCATGCCTGACAACGTCAGGGCTCCTACTGAGACCACGAATGGTGTCCTGGCGGATCTCCTCCCAGATCTGGACCAGGGCATCACTGAGCCCCTGGACAGGCTGAGGATCAAGCTGGCGGCGCCGGCCCCAAGGCATACCCATGACACGCTGGACTATTTGTCCCTCGACTGGACTGGGAAAGCTGGAGGAAGTGTCTGTGGGGGCGGGGGGTCGGGCATTTCTGCTGAGGCTGCTGCCCCCGTGACCTGGTCCCCAATAAAGTAAAAGAAGACCAGATGAGAATTCTCTGAGATAAAGATGAACAATGGTCATCGATGGGTTTAAGGGTGGGAGGTGGTGACAGTGGTGGAGGATGAGATGGATTAAGTGTGATGGACACTTGGAAGGACGGAGGGATGGAGGAAGTTAATGGCTGGAGTGCGCTGTCACTGTCTCTTAATGATGTACAGATGGCATGTGAGTCTCCCCTCCCACCAGTAATCTAATGAGGAGATGTGGATTACCGTTAACTCAGATTAATTTCTAACATGGTAGAAGAGATGCTGATGACAGCCATGATTATTATCATCAACATAATAATTCCCACTTAGTCTGCCAATCCGTGTGTGTGTGTGTGTGTGTGTGTGTGTGTGTGTGTGTGTGTGTGTGTCATATGGCTCTAAAAAATATTGTAAGCAGGCTTGTATGATTTTTCATTCATTTGCATGGTGTCTAGACATGACATCACATCATCCCCCTTTTGTTTTTCATAAACAATGTATTGACCCACCGTCAGACGGGCCAACATCTCTACATGTAAGACCATCAGAAAACAAACCATAAAAGGCCTTTTGTGTTAGTACCAGTGTGTGTGTGTGTGTGTGTGTGTGTGTGTGTGTGGTCGGAGGAGGAGGTCCCCTCTTCACAAATCTGTCAAAGATGATCTAGCCTCATTGGAGGAGCAACTCTTTGACAAGAGTGGAACCTTCAGAAACACCTTGGAGAGACAGCAAATGGAACCTTCTCCACCCTCACTCGTAACATCAGGGTGTGTCACAGATTCCTGCCTATTATTGTTTTGGTCACATGACCGTTTGAGTCACACAGATAACAGGAGGCATCAAAGCGCCTTCTGATGGCATCGTTTCAGATATATTTGCATACTGCCCTTTCTTTCACGTTAAAGAATAAATTAATTATTAATATTAATTAATAATAAATTATAAACCAACATAGTTTCTAAATATGGTTTTTAACGTTTTTATCTACTTGTTTTACATTCTATATTTCACATACTACATTGGCTGAGATGTGCAATAGAAAACAGCATTCATGAAGTTCCAAACTAATTTGTCACGTAACAGAAAACACTTTTACCAAATTTAATTTGAGAGCAAATTAACAAATAGGACAAGTTTGACAGAAATGGCTGAGTGGAAGTGACCCGGGAGTTAGGGTTGCTGTTGTGGGAGAGTTAGCCTCCAAAGAAGAACATTTTTTTCCTGTGTGGGGAGCAACGCTATCAAGCTGTTACTGTTGTTTTCGTTAGTGGATCCAGACTGAAGAAAGAGTTGGGCTTCCATTCTAATGGCATCACCAGAGTTTGGGACCATCTTGTTATGAAGACCCCGGCCACACCACAGAGGTACCTTAGCATAACCACCACAGAGGTACCTTAGCATAACCACCACAGAGGTTACCTTAGCATAACCACCACAGAGGTTACCTTAGCATAACCACCACAGAGGTCCCTTAGCATAACCACCACAGAGGTTACCTTAGCATAACCACCACAGAGGTTACCTTAGCATAACCACCACAGAGGTCCCATAGCATAACCACCACAGAGGTCCCTTAGCATAACCACCACAGAGGTCCCTTAGCATAACCACCACAGAGGTTACCTTAGCATAACCACCACAGAGGTTACCTTAGCATAACCACCACAGAGGTCCCTTAGCATAACCACCACAGAGGTTACCTTAGCATAACCACCACAGAGGTCCCTTAGCATAACCACCACAGAGGTCCCTTAGCATAACCACCACAGAGGTTACCTTAGCATAACCACCACAGAGGTCCCTTAGCATAACCACCACAGAGGTTACCTTAGCATAACCACCACAGAGCTACCTTAGCATAACCACCACAGAGGTCCCTTAGCATAACCACCACAGAGGTTAAGATATCATCTTGACAATATTCATTGGACACAAAAGGACAAAATAGATTCACTTGAATATTTGAAACAATGGCTGACTTTGTTTACCTTTGTACTTGTATGCTAATAACGTCTTAGCGTCTGCTCTGCCCATCCAGCATTCTGAAAGCTCTGATCATAAAGAAGGGGAAGAACAACAACCCATGGAAACTTTTCCTCTCACAACAGGGCCGACATACGTCTGGGTCACGTAATCCATTTGTTCATTTGATTTCAAGTTGGAAAAAGACTTCCAGAACTTGTAAATTTGTTTTATCATTTGTAAAAGTTTATGCAGTTTATCCAGTTGTGGCGCTCTCAGCTGCATATGGCAATGGCAGGATCCACCCCTGGGGGGGGGGGGGGGGGTCCTCAGCTCATCACAGGGTTCAGGTTAGGGTTAGGGTTACAGTACCTGGCTCACAGGGACAGCATCAGGGCTCTGAAGGTGTCCCGGCACCTCCCCCAGGACCAGAACACCTTGCAGCAGAATCCTCTGCCATCCGGCCCGGTCCCCCACAGACCGAGCTGCCACCACGGTTTGATCCTTTTGTTGCATAAAATGCAGAAATCATTTTAAATTGTAACTTTGTTCGAAACTTTGTAAAGATTTTTTAAAAATGTTGTTTTGCATTGACTTCCAAGCCACTGTGTTATAACCATCTGATCCAGTATCACATTATTTTACACCAACACTGCAACTCTGATGCATTCAGGAATCGTTAAATATTGTTTCTGCATCCACCCGTGGGTCTAAGGAGCAGGACGGCCAGTGAAAGCATTGGGTGGCACGAGGCAGAGCTGTCACCGTGCCTGTCTCTGGGTGAGGGTGTGTGTGTGTGTTAGAGATTTCACTTAATAAGCAGGTCCCAAAAAGCATGGCGATTATCCCAATTAAACAATGTTGCCATCACCATCTCTGTGACCTGAGGCCTGAAGAGCACAAAGCCTGTCTGAAAGAGTCAGCACTGGGTCCAGACGACACTCTCTCTCTCTCTCACACACACGCACACACACACACACACACACACACAACCCTAACCCAATTCTGACCTCAACCTTAAAACCACATCTGAACCCTCAAACAGTCCTTTGAAGTTGTGAGGACCAGCCAGATAACGTCCTCACAGAGTAAAATAGTGTCCTGCTTCAGGGACAGAAGGTCTCTGGGTGCTCCCATGCTGCTGTCAGAACCTCCGATGGGCAGATCCACGTCCAGCTGTCTCAGTCGTCCCCACACTGCTGCTGTGATGTTCTCCCAACATGCTGCTCTGGATCTCTGCAGCTCTCAAACACTCTCATCTGTGCACCTTCTGCTTCTTTTACCCATTAGCTTAACTTGTGCTTTAAGGCTGTGGTGTAGCCCTCGGAGCTGAGCAGCGACCGTCAAAGAGGTTTTAGCACGTGAATAAAAGGAGGGAGGAGTTGGCTTTTCTTGGCAGCCCCCCCCCCCCCAAAGATTGGTAAGTGATTCAGTCTCCAAGGGGAAGACAGGGGATAAAATAAATGATGAATCCATACTTCCATGAATGATCACACAAGATTAGCAGGAATATGGGATGTATAGAAGCACACAAGCATGCTTTGAATAGAGAAAGGCCAGAAGAAGAGTCCAGCTAGGGACTCAAATGTAGATATGAGATGTCTGTGGGACCATTGAAAAGAACAGATTCTGCCTTTTTACTCTGTAAAGTCTAAAAAGCTTATTATATTTGTTTAGTGGACAAGGCAGCTGAGCTGTGTGCATGTGGGTGTGCGTGCACGTGTGCATGTATTGAGCTCTGGGCACTAAGGCAAGCATGGATTCATACATCTACATCAAGTCTGGCTTTTGAATGTGATCCCTGTGAAATAGAAAGAGAGAGAGCGAGAGCGGAAGGGTAGCTACCCCCCCCCCCCCCCCCCATTACTGGCTGTGGCCTAAGGCGGATTCCCTGACGATGTCGAGCAGTGTAGTAATAGTTCTGCCCCCAACCCCCCACGCTGTGTCCCCTCGCCTCCTCTCTTTCCCAGACCTCTAGCTTAGCTCTGCTCGTTGCTCCATCACGTTGTCAGCTTGAATTTGCTTCAGATCACCACACCCCTCTTATAAAAACATACATTTGGAGATTGTGGGACTGTTGTCGGACAATTGTTGGGTCAGGGTGCCTTGCACTGATGATGACCTCCATCAGCTCTACTGAGATATCTGACCACCAACCTCAAAGTTGGAATGCTTTACGCATTTGTCACTTTGTAGCTTTGTTTTGGAGAAGAAGTTTAAACTCGAGGACAAAGCCACATCAATGATCTCTTAGGAAAATAAATTCCTGAGAGGTTCTGGACTTTTTGGAGCTTTGCCGTCTTTCCTCTTCAGTAAGATCTGATATTAGTGGGAATGTGAGCCCTTTTCCAGCGTGATCAGGAATTGGTACCTGAACTCAACTCATTCATATCTGTGACACCCCCTCCCCCACATCACTGCTGTGTCCTCAGCATTTCCTCCCAACGTCGAGCAACAATCACCATCTTGGGGTCATTAGGTCATCACCAGGTTTCTTCCATTAACAGCCTTTCTCAATGACATGTTTACTTTAACCCTGGCACACCCTAACCCAGCACACCCTAACCCAGCACACCCTAACCCTGGCACACCCTAACCCTGCACACCCTAACCCAGCACACCCTAACCCAGCACACCCTAACCCTGGCACACCCTAACCCTGCACACCCTAACCCTGGCACACCCTAACCCTGGCACACTCTAACCCTGGCACACCCTAACCCAGCACACCCTAACCCTAACCCTAACCCAGCACACCCTAACCCTAACCCTAACCCAGCACACCCTAACCCTGGCACACCCTAACCCAGCACACCCTAACCCTGGCACACCCTAACCCTGGTACACCCTAACCCTGGTACACCCTAACCCGGCACACCCTAACCCTGGCACACCCTAACCCTGGCACACCCTAACCCGGCACACCCTAACCCTGGCACACCCTAACCCTGGCACACCCTAACCCTGGCACACCCTAACCCTGGCACACCCTAACCCAGCACACCCTAACCCTGGCACACCCTAACCCAGCACACCCTAACCCTGGCACACCCTAACCCTGGTACACCCTAACCCAGCACACCCTAACCCTGGCACACCCTAACCCTGGCACACCCTAACCCAGCACACCCTAACCCTGGCACACCCTAACCCTGGCACACCCTAACCCAGCACACCCTAACCCTGGCACACCCTAACCCTGGCACACCCTAACCCAGCACACCCTAACCCAGCACACCCTATCCCTGCACACCCTAACCCTGGCACACCCTAACCCTGCACACCCTAACCCTGCACACCCTAACCCTGGCACACCCTAACCCTGGCACACCCTAACCCTGGCACACCCTAACCCTGCACACCCTAACCCTGCACACCCTAACCCTGCACACCCTAACCCTGGCACACCCTAACCCTGGCACACCCTAACCCTGGCACACCCTAACCCTGGCACACCCTAACCCTGCACACCCTAACCCTGCACACCCTAACCCTGGCACACCCTAACCCTGGCACACCCTAACCCTGGTACACCCTAACCCTGGCACACCCTAACCCTGCACACCCTAACCCAGCACACCCTAACCCAGCACACCCTAACCCTGGCACACCCTAACCCTGGCACACCCTAACCCTGGCACACCCTAACCCTGCACACCCTAACCCTGGCACACCCTAACCCAGCACACCCTAACCCAGCACACCCTAACCCTGGCACACCCTAACCCTGGCACACCCTAACCCTGGTACACCCTAACCCTGGTACACCCTAACCCTGGCACACCCTAACCCTGCACACCCTAACCCAGCACACCCTAACCCTAACCCTAACCCAGCACACCCTAACCCTGGCACACCCTAACCCTGGCACACCCTAACCCTGGCACACCCTAACCCTGCACACCCTAACCCTGGCACACCCTAACCCAGCACACCCTAACCCAGCACACCCTAACCCTGGCACACCCTAACCCTGGCACACCCTAACCCTGGCACACCCTAACCCTGGCACACTCTAACCCTGGCACACCCTAACCCTGGCACACTCTAACCCTGGCACACCCTAACCCTGCACACCCTAACCCTGGCACACCCTAACCCTGGCACACCCTAACCCTGCACACCCTAACCCTGGCACACCCTAACCCTGGCACACCCTAACCCTGGCACACCCTAACCCTGGCACACTCTAACCCTGGCACACCCTAACCCTGGCACACCCTAACCCTGGCACACTCTAACCCTGGTACACCCTATCCCTGCACACCCTAACCCTGCACACCCTAACCCTGGCACACTCTAACCCTGGCACACCCTAACCCTGGCACACCCTAACCCTGGCACACCCTAACCCTGGCACACTCTAACCCTGGCACACTCTAACCCTGGCACACCCTAACCCTGGCACACCCTAACCCTGGCACACCCTAACCCTGGCACACCCTAACCCTGGTACAGCCTAACCCTGCACACCCTAACCCTGGCACACCCTAACCCTGGTACACCCTAACCCTGGCACACCCTAACCCTGGCACACCCTAACCCTGGCACACCCTAACCCTGGCACACCCTAACCCTGCACACCCTAACCCTGCACACCCTAACCCTGCACACCCTAACCCTGGCACACCCTAACCCTGCACACCCTAACCCTGGTACACCCTAACCCTGGTACACCCTAACCCTGCACACCCTAACCCTGCTACTGTATTATTGACATGACAACATTAATGTCAACAATGGGTGTATATATGGATGTATGAGACTTTTCTATCAGCACGTGGCCATGAGCAGCTGGACCCTGCAGCTGGAGCAGATCCGGTACTGAACTGGCCAGGAGGAGATTTTCTAGCATTTCTACACAACTGTAACTTTGTGTGTAAAAATAAGTAGACTTAATTAGTCATTTATTTCAATTTGACTCTAAACTCGTGCTTTTTGTAATACGTTATTTTTTGTATGAGAATGCCTCAAATTATCGCTAAATAAGTTAATACCTAAATAGTCTAACCCTGCCAAGGTCTCTGAGCGCATACACCGCTCTTATTGGTCGATTTTATTTGCAATACTATTTTGGTCTGGTGTTTTTGGTGCTTTCACATCATTTTCCAATTTTTGTTAAATTCTTTGAGTTTTAGCCCTTGTTTGTCAGAGGTCAACACTGATAATAACCATATGTGGTTAGGGTTAGGGTTAGGGTTAGAGGGTTAGGGTTAGGGTTAGGGTTAGGGTTAGAGGGTTAGGGTTAGGGTTAGAGGGTTAGGGTTAGGGTTAGGGTTAGAGGGTTAGGGTTAGGGTTAGGGTTAGAGGGTTAGGGTTAGGCTTAGGGTTAGGGTTAGAGGGTTAGGGTTAGGGTTAGAGTTAGGGTTAGAGGGTTAGGGTTAGGGTTAGGGTTAGAGGGTTAGGGTTAGGGTTAGAGGGTTAGGGTTAGGGTTAGGGTTAGAGGGTTAGGGTTAGAGGGTTAGGGTTAGGGTTAGAGGGTTAGGGTTAGGGTTAGGGTTAGAGGATTAGGGTTAGGGTTAGGGTTAGGGTTAGGGTTAGAGGGTTAGGGTTAGGCTTAGGGTTAGGGTTAGAGGGTTAGGGTTAGAGTTAGGGTTAGAGGGTTAGGGTTAGGCTTAGGGTTAGGGTTAGAGGGTTAGGGTTAGGGTTAGGGTTAGAGTTAGGGTTAGAGGGTTAGGGTTAGGGTTAGGGTTAGGGTTAGGGTTAGAGGGTTAGGGTTAGAGGGTTAGGGTTAGGGTTAGGGTTAGGGTTAGGGTTAGGGTTAGGGCTAACAGTATGTTGGTGTAAATGCTCAGTTATTCAGGTCAGAATACCCGCACAGGTGTATGACGGTAGCAGGAGGACCCATTTATAGGGTTAGGGTTAGGGCTAACCCTAACCCATTTATAGGTAGCCCTAACACACAATGACAAATTCAAACATTTTGGGTGGCTTGTATAATTAATCTCAAACAATAGTTTGATGATTTAGAGAAATCTAAATGTTTCTTGTGTGACTGCACTCTGGGGAACAATAGGGGCAGCAACACAGAAAATAATGTGAGTCTGGAGGATGAGGATCCAATCTGAGAATGCAGCTTAGTGTAAGGATTCGATGTGGCAGATAGATACATCGAAGAAGATCTAGAGACAGGAAGCATGGACAGTGCTTTAAACACAGTCACAATGCACTACTAACCTCACCGTCAACAACTAGTTCAGACAGGTTGTCTGTGTGTGAGTGTAAGGCCATGCAGGAAGGCATCAGGGAAAAATGGATAACAGTAAATGAAAGACAGGAAGTAGGCTGTGTGTACAAGGAGGAGGCTTCTCCTGTCTTGGCCCTAATGGTCCAAATGAGGCTGTGGGAGAGGACTGGGGAATGTTCATGGTGGGAGTAGAGTGAGGATGGGAGAGTGCAGGACTGAAGGCATCTCAGCCTGGAGACGAAGGCAGACAAGAGTTAAGTGACTCAAGTTCGACACCATATGAGCTGGCAGCTTGTCACATCCCAGCCCATCACTGAGGGGCTGGACAGCAGAGCCCGTCTCAGCACGGGGTAGCCTCCATTAGCTCATTAGAGGCTTTTATTAGTTCTTTTTTCCTTTATAACAGTTTGAAATGTGGCAGCAGATAAACATTTAACTAAAACATTTGAGTTCAGCAAGGGTTCCTGTGAAAAGTCCCCTCACTCACCCAACTACTGAACCATGAAAGAAATGGACACTTTTTGCACATCTCGCTGTGTCATGGGGTAAAAAATTACAGAGCTTGTTGCATCAAAGCCAAGACGGCTGCAGGCTGTGCCTCTGGGTCTGCAGGAAATGCAGTAAGTTGTTATCCTGCAGTGCACAAACGTGCGCTCAGCACCAGCCCCACACCGTTGGTCACACTCAACACATACATGTGCTGTTCTGTTACCCTCTTCACTAATGCAACAACTGTCTGTGGGAAATAATTAGGAGACGCATGTTCCAAATATGGAATTTCCATCCTTTTAGTGACTTTACATCGACATGCACGTGGTGGCCTAGAGTAGAGACATGAGGCTGGGCTGAGCCCCTACCTACAACGGTGCCGGTGTGTCCCAGAAACCTGACAAATGCATCATTTTGGAGGAAAAGTATGCAGCATCACATTTTCTGCTTGGCATAGGGCCACATTCAGACTGCTTTGTTTTTAGTTATTAGTACTAGTACTAGTATTAGTAGTAGTAGTGCTGTTATCATTACCAGGATTGTTAAAAAGTCAACCCTTCCTGGCTGCACTGCATGCCAGCAGCAAAACGAATGAATGAGCTGGACTGTCACAGCTCCCTCCGCCCGCTTCCCTCCTGCCCTCAGGAGTTTTCCCCTTTACCTGTCAGCCACGCCCACCTCACCAGGCCAACTCCAGCCACCTGTCAGCTCAGCTGCCGCTCATCCCAACGATCACAGCATATAAGCCTCTGCTGCACTCTGCTCCTCTCGTTCTTCAGCTTTGATTCAAGACTTTCCAGCATTATTTTCCTGCCTGGCTTCCTGTTACCGACCCTGCCTGTCTTTGTTCTGCCTGCCTCGCCTGTTCCCTGGAAAACCTACCTGCTTTCTGTCTCCGACCACGCACTCTGCCTCCGTGTCTCCAGCTATAATCTGCTTCCCCGGCTTCGACTCTTCTGCCTGGCCTCAAATCGTCTGCCACTCACCTCTCATCGGTACCTCTGCCTTGCTGCCCGGCTCTGGGCCCCTCCCCTCTGGGCCCCATTCCACCAAGAGTAGTTGAGTAGAGCGCCCTGTCTACTTCATGCGGGATGTGAAGTGGCACGCTCGATATGTCACTGTCTTGTAATACAGACACACATTGTGCTCTGGCTCCTTGGAAAGTCACCATAGCTGCATCTCCTGCAGATTTGCCTCAGAATAAAACAATTAGCTGTGTCTACAAACACCTGGTGGGGCGAGTCTCTTATTCCTACCATTTGTCAACAGATCGGGTTATTGAGTAAATATCTTACTGTCTTCCACACTGCATGAAAATAGCGCAGCGGAATTCTGTCAACAGAGATGGAGCTCTGAAGACTTTTTTGCCCTGTTTTTTTCAGTCAAACAAATCAAATGTGTAGCTCTACGATCTTTATTGGAAGTGCATGTGTGGGACGCCATGTTCAGGAAATCCCACCAATGCAGAATTGTTTCTCCAGAGCTCGCGTAGTGATATGACTCGGCTTTTTATCACAGCTGACTCAGCTTTTTGAATGGAAACAATGCTAAGAATGTCTAGGTGTAGCCAAGGGCCGGAGGTCGTACGGTTTGGGAACCACAGGATTTTATCCTTGCATTTTGCACCTGTCCCGTTGGCTTCCTCAAACCAGAACCACGAGCTTGTACTGGGGTGTTTTGCTGCTGAGTGCGAAGCAGCTGGGATGAAAAATACTACCTCCAAATCCGAGGCCATGGTTCTCAACCAGAAAAGGGTGGTTTGCCCACTCCAGTTTGGTGGAGAAGTTCTGCCCTAGCCCTAGATGAGACTCTTTGTTTTACTAATATACATGATACGGTTTTAGAAATGTTTAGCTGTCGACAGCCCTCCTGCAGCCAAGTCGAGACACAGGACATTGTTTTAGAGTGTAGCAGCAACAATGTTTTTGAAACAACCATGAACAAAGAAAACCATGTCGTCTGCATACATTTGGCATTCAGCTTCAGGACAAAAGTGGGCAAATCATTGATGTAAAGACTAAACAGGAGGGGGTCTAATATTGATCCCTGAGGGACTCCGGAAGTTAGGCCAAGAAAGTCGGATCTGCAGTTGTAACTGATACTGATTGTGTTTGATCATGCAGATATGATTCAATCCAGCTCACAGCGTTGCGAGAGAAGGTGAATTTTGAGTGCTTGTTCAGAAGAACAGAGTGATTTACTGTGTCGAAAGGTTTCCTAAGGTCCAAGAACACCACCTCTACCACTCCACCCTTTTCCAGAAAAGATTTCTTTTTTCTGAATGAAGAGGCACGTAGCCATTCAGTGGAACGGTTGGATCTGAGACCAAACCGCATGGCATGGAGAGACGGAGCTGCTGCTGAAGTGATGGACAATCCGCTCTGCCACCCATTTTGGAAATAGCCGGAAAAATGCTTGTTGGTCGGTAGTTATGCAGATGTTGAGTCACTGGATTTAAAAACTGGGGAGACAGATTCCAGGCCTTTGGAAAGTGACCAGATGAAATTGAAAGATTAATGAGCTGATTAACTGATTGGCTTAGAAAAGTCAATTAAAGAAAGTGGCTGGTCCAAATCCCAAACCTAAACCCCAACCTGAACCCCAACCAAAACCCCAACCTGAACCCCAACCTAAACCCCAACCAAAACCCCAACCTGAACCCCAACCTGAACCCCAACCTAAACCCCAACCTGAACCCCAACCTGAACCCCAACCAAAACCCCAACCAAAACCCCAACCTGAACCCCAACCTGAACCCCAACCTGAACCCCAACCAAAACCCCAACCTGAACCCCAACCAAAACCCCAACCTGAACCCCAACCAGAACCCCAACCAAAACCCCAACCTCAGCCTACGGATCAGAGGACAGCTGTCGCACCTTCTTGAACACCATGAAGGGAATAATATCATGCTTCACAAGAAAGATGAAACAGAAACATGGATCTAAGAACCTCTTCAGAAAGGGCACACTAGTGAGAGACAAACCTTTAAAATACTCAGGAATAAAGTTTTATGAAATATAAGATAAGGCAGATAGATAGTGGCGGGGCACCGAGGGCACCAGCCAGGGGAGCCTGTGACAGGCACTGGAAGATCGGAGGGTTTCTCTCCTCAGGAGGAGCGTCCCAACCAAGATAAAAACATGCACCAGTCAGCCATCTTTTGAAAATAAAGAGATTAAGAGATGGAACAAAAACGCTCAAGACTGTCAAACACCTTTGATGGTTATTTGGATGGTTTTTAATAACTTCTATGACTTTTTGCCTGCTTTTAATAACTTTTTAACTGCACTGTCTTGTCATTATTCTTACTGGCTCATAGTGTCAATACTCCTCCCCTCCTCTCCCCTCCTCCTTCCCCTCATCCTTTCCTCTCCCCTCCTCCTTTATCATATTATATTTATATATTTAAATTGGAAAAGAATCAATCAGAGAAAATCACAGGTTTTGAATCATTTTGATTCCTACGATAATAAGGTTTCATGTTTGATCCAAGAAGAATCGCAGCATCATTAAGCTGCGGTAGTTTATGAAAAATAAAGGCCAGTCTGGTGGGAAGATGGAGAGACGGAGGGGAAAGACAGAGGTGTCCATGTCCCCCATTCTGCCAATAAACAAAGGTAAAGAGCGAGTGTGACACTCGATGCTGCCGTCACTCCTCCACCTGCCGGCTCAGGTTCCTCACCAGCCTATTCTGCCAGTCGTGGGACAAAGGCGGTGCAGAAGCCAACACCTCTCTCCTCCAGGGGCGTCTGGATACAATGGGGAGAGAAAACAGCCAAACACCACCTTTGTTTGCTGAGATTAAAACATGTTGCATCCTCTGCCATTAACTCCCCCCAGAGGAAACTCTAGCAGGAGGCTGCAACTGTCCGGGAACTCTCACTTCATCGTCCACGGCTCAGAAAATCAGCCTCATTATTTCAGGGATTCTTATTGTTTGAGTGTCATTGTGGTACGTCTGATGACGTGATTAGCCAAGCTGGCACAGGCTGAATAGGCCTAACCCTAACCCTCTAACCCTAACCCCCTAACCCTAACCCCCTAACCCTAACCCTCTAACCCTAACCCTCTAACCCTAACCCTAACCCTCTAACCCTAACCCCCTAACCCCCTAACCCTAACCCGTTAATCCTAACCATCTAACCCTAACCCCCTAACCTAATGCTAACCCTCTAACCCTAACCCCCTAACCCTAACCCCCTAACCCTAACCCGTTAATCCTAACCATCTAACCCTAACCCCCTAACCTAACCCTAACCCTCTAACCCTAACCCTAACCCTCTAACCCTAACCCCCTAACCCTAACCCTCTAACCCTAACCCGTTAATCCTAACCCTCTAACCCTAACCCCCTAACCTAATGCTAACCCTCTAACCCTAACCCCCTAACCCGTTAATCCTAACCATCTAACTCTCTAACCCTAACCCTCTAACCCTAACCCTAACCATCTAACCCTAACCCTCTAACCCTAACCCCCTAACCCTCTAACCCTAACCCCCTAACCCTCTAACCCTAACCCTCTAACCCTAACCCCCTAACCCTCTAACCCTAACCCCCTAACCCTCTAACCCTAACCCGTTAATCCTAACCATCTAACCCTAACCTAACGCTAACCCTCTAACCGTAACCCTCTAACCCTAACTCTCTAACCCTCCAACCCTAACCCGTTAATCCTAACCATCTAACCCTCTAACCCTAACCTGTTAACCCTAACTGGTCCTGTTCCTCCCTGCAGAGGGTTTGATGCCACTGGTCCTGTTCCTCCCTGCAGAGGGTCTGGTGCCACTGGTCCTGTTCCTCCCTGCAGGGTCTGGTGCCACTGGTCCTGTTCCTCCCTGCAGGGTCTGGTGCCACTGGTCCTGTTTCTCCCTGCAGAGGGTCTGGTGCCACTGGTCCTGTTCCTCCCTGCAGGGTCTGGTGCCACTGGTCCTGTTCCTCCCTGCAGGGTTTGATGCCACTGGTCCTGTTCCTCCCTGCAGGGTCCGGTGCCACTGGTCCTGTTCCTCCCTGCAGGGTCTGGTGCCACTGGTCCTGTTCCTCCCTGCAGGGTCTGGTGCCACTGGTCCTGTTTCTCCCTGCAGAGGGTCTGGTGCCACTGGTCCTGTTTCTCCCTGCAGAGGGTCTGGTGCCACTGGTCCTGTTTCTCCCTGCAGAGGGTCTGGTGCCACTGGTCCTGTTCCTCCCTGCAGGGTCCGGTGCCACTGGTCCTGTTCCTCCCTGCAGGGTTTGATGCCACTGGTCCTGTTCCTCCCTGCAGGGTCCGGTGCCACTGGTCCTGTTCCTCCCTGCAGGGTCTGGTGCCACTGGTCCTGTTCCTCTCTGCAGAGGGTCCGGTGCCACTGGTCCTGTTCCTCTCTGCAGAGGGTCTGGTGCCACTGGTCCTGTTCCTCCCTGCAGGGTCTGGTGCCACTGGTCCTGTTTCTCCCTGCAGAGGGTCTGGTGCCACTGGTCCTGTTTCTCCCTGCAGAGGGTCTGGTGCCACTGGTCCTGTTCCTCCCTGCAGGGTCCGGTGCCACTGGTCCTGTTCCTCCCTGCAGGGTTTGATGCCACTGGTCCTGTTCCTGCATGCAGGGTCCGGTGCCACTGGTCCTGTTCCTCCCTGCAGGGTCTGGTGCCACTGGTCCTGTTCCTCCCTGCAGAGGGTTTGATGCCACTGGTCCTGTTCCTCCCTGCAGAGGGTCTGGTGCCACTGGTCCTGTTCCTCCCTGCAGAGGGTCTGGTGCCACTGGTCCTGTTCCTCCCTGCAGGGTCCGGTGCCACTGGTCCTGTTCCTCCCTGCAGGGTCCGGTGCCACTGGTCCTGTTCCTCCCTGCAGAGGGTTTGATGCCACTGGTCCTGTTTCTCTCTGCAGAGGGTCTGGTGCCACTGGTCCTGTTCCTCCCTGCAGGGTCCGGTGCCACTGGTCCTGTTCCTCCCTGCAGGGTTTGATGCCACTGGTCCTGTTCCTCCCTGCAGAGGGTCCGGTGCCACTGGTCCTGTTCCTCCCTGCAGAGGGTCTGGTGCCACTGGTCCTGTTCCTCTCTGCAGGGTCTGGTGCCACTGACCTTTGACCTTTACACTAGCGTGTCTCCAACAGCCCACAACTCCATGAAAATGTTAAAAACAGACATGAACAAATGAGCAGCGTCCCTTTGAGGACCTGCCACCCCCCTTCCCACCATCTCAGTAAAGCAAAGAGGGTCTGATGCACTTTATTCCCGTCTGTGAACCACTACAGTGATATCAGCTGTCCTCCATCAGAGGAGGACTCTCAATAAAGGTCTGGAAGGTCTCAGCATGCAGAGTGAAGGTCTAGCCGCTCTTCTACCGATGGTGGTGAGGAGACGGAACATTCTCCAGCATTAGCATCTCTTAGCATCCATGAAACACGTCAAAGAGCAAATGAAAGTCATTAGAGTATCAGTTTCATACGAGCTACACATGCAGGTCCAGGCTCGTTAGCTCGCTACAATAAAGAAATGGAGGTCCACACCACCCAGATCCTGCTCGTTGAGCATGCTGCTCCACACAACCCTGCTCAATCATGGATAAAATCATCTTCTTTCATGCTCAAACTCCCCTTTCAAAGTCGATGGTTTAATGAACTGAATTTTGCAGTTTTTGCTCTTCTTGATAGAAAAGGGACCAAAGCCTTCCACGATGGTGATGGACCTCACAACCTTTGGTGACAGGCCGATCAGAACGATGCCATCAGATGCAGTGAGAGCAGAGCTGCAGATGTCGGTCATGGGTTAGGGTTAGTCAAGTTCCACAGCAAAATAAATAAAGGAGACACTTCAGCACAGAAATTTACTAAAGAGAGAGAGAATGCAGATGTTGCTGGTTCCTCCATTTGATAGAAGCACTAGAAATGTCTGTGTTGTCTGTCATCTGAAGGAGAAACATCTGGAGGTCCACCTCTTTAGCTCACTTGGGCTGATCCTTGAGCTGGTGCTCCCGAAGAGCCCCGGTGAAGGTGGCCGTCCACACATGAAGAGCCGTCCCGGCTGAAAGTGTCAGAAACAGAAGGAAGGCCACCTGGAAGCCAAACCAGTCCACCACACCTCCAGCCACAGCGCTGAACGTCAGCTTGCCCAGCACCTCCAAGGTTGCCAGAAAACTGTAGTGGGTTGCCTGAAAGACCAAGACGGAGAGGAGGAGTCAACCAGGAAGAGGGAGGACTGGACACGATGTTGCCGTTTATTACCATGGACAACATGTTGGAGAACATTTATTACCATGGACAACATGTTGGAGAACATTTATTACCATGGAGAACATGTTGGAGAACATTTATTACCATGGAAAACATGTTGGAGAACATTTATTACCATGGACAACATGTTGGAGAACATTTATTACCATGGACAACATGTTGGAGAACATTTATTACCATGGACAACATGTTGGAGAACATTTATTACCATGGAGAACATGTTGGAGAACATTTATTACCATGGAAAACATGTTGGAGAACATTTATTACCATGGAGAACATGTAGGAGAACATGTTGGAGAACATTTATTACCATGGAGAACATGTAGGAGAACATGTTGGAGAACATTTATTACCATGGAGAACATGTTGGAGAACATGTTGGAGAACATTTATTACCATGGAAAACATGTTGGAGAACATTTATTACCATGGACAACATGTTGGAGAACATTTATTACCATGGAGAACATGTTGGAGAACATGTTGGAGAACATTTATTACCATGGAGAACATGTTGGAGAACATTTATTACCATGGAGAACATGTTGGAGAACATGTTGGAGAACATTTATAATCTGTAATATAAAACCAGGTCCAACAGGTCCAAAAGTCCAACAGGAAGAGACGTTGTTCTTGAGGAGAGGCTGAAAGGCGACGTGCACAATGACTGACTGATACAGTGGACAGAGTCCATCTGCTCCCAGTCTGAAGACGTTGGAGATGGGTGGGAGAGCTGGACGGCCCCCCCAACGTCCTTATCTTCTACATCTTCTCAGAAGGTCTGTTCTATCAGAGTGTGTGAACGGACGGACCTGCTAATGTCTGCAGCAGCCCTGTGACGGATCCACCCGAGGGTTGAGGAACAGAGCATGACCCTAACCCCAGAGAGGAGCTGAGCATGACCCTAACCCCAGAGAGGAGCTGAGCGGGACCCTAACCCCAGAGAGGAGCTGAGCGGGACCCTAACCCAGAGAGGAGCTGAGCGGGACCCTAACCCAGAGAGGAGCTGAGCATGACCCTAACCCAGAGAGGAGCTGAGCGGGACCCTAACCCAGAGAGGAGCTGAGCGGGACCCTAACCCCAGAGAAGAGCTGAGCGGGACCCTAACCCCAGAGAGGAGCTGAGCATGACCCTAACCCCAGAGAGGAGCTGAGCATGACCCTAACCCCAGAGAGGAGCTGAGCGGGACCCTAACCCAGAGAGGAGCTGAGCGGGACCCTAACCCCAGAGAGGAGCTGAGCGGGACCCTAACCCCAGAGAAGAGCTGAGCGGGACCCTAACCCCAGAGAGGAGCTGAGCATGACCCTAACCCCAGAGAGGAGCTGAGCATGACCCTAACCCCAGAGAGGAGCTGAGCGGGACCCTAACCCAGAGAGGAGCTGAGCGGGACCCTAACCCAGAGAAGAGCTGAGCGGGACCCTAACCCCAGAGAGGAGCTGAGTGGGACCCTAACCCAGAGAGGAGCTGAGCGGGACCCTAACCCCAGAGAGGAGCTGAGCGGGACCCTAACCCAGAGAGGAGCTGAGTGGGACCCTAACCCAGAGAGGAGCTGAGCGGGACCCTAACCCCAGAGAGGAGCTGAGTGGGACCCTAACCCCAGAGAGGAGCTGAGCGGGACCCTAACCCCAGAGAGGAGCTGAGCGGGACCCTAACCCAGAGAGGAGCTGAGCGGGACCCTAACCCCAGAGAGGAGCTGAGCGGGACCCTAACCCAGAGAGGAGCTGACTGGAGCTGCCGTCCACAAGTGCTGCAGCTGCTTTCCTCCACCAGGGTTTCAGTGGTCCGGCTGTTCTCTGACCCTGAATCAGTGGTCTGAAGACCATCATGTGGGCCAGTAGAGACGTAGCAGCTCTCGCTAGGCTACATGCTATCGTATCCCTAAAGGCTGTGGTTTCTGGAACAGCAGCAGATCGTTCCATCGTCTCCTCAGCTTGATGGCGAGAGTCACATTAGTGAGGAATAAAATGCTTTATGATTTCAAGTAAAAGGAGAAAAACTCTACCAAGTTGAAACTTGTCTGGCGAGTACGTGCACGCCAAAAGCTGGTGCACGATCATGGAAGATGATGGAAGCCTCTCCACAGCGAAGTGGAGAGGCTTTATTCTGAGCAACTTGTTGAACAGATTTGGTTTCTGTCTCATGGGGATCGTTAGCAAGCACTCACACGATCAGCTTTCTGTCAGTGGATAGCGCTAGCTTCAATAGCACACACACACTCTCACACACGCGCGCACACACACACTCACACGCACACACACACACACACACACACACACACACAGCTAAAAAAAAGCAGGCTAACCCTATACTGTATAAAGGAAAGCTATCACATTAGCTCAGGGTTGTCAGCTACGCTCTTATTGATTTGTGCTTTCATTCATTTTATTAATAAGTAGATCTGGTTACATGTAGCCCCGCCCCTTTTTAACCCATTTAAAGAGTGACAGCAATTTAAATGATAATTTGTCACCTTGGAGACATTGACTGACTGACATGTGAATGCTTGTGTGAACAGGAATCACCTCCAGGCAACGATGGCCCAGTTACTATGAGGACAAAAAGACTTGTTGAAAGAGAAGAAAATTAGAGAGGAGAAGATAAAGTCAGGAGTGGAAAACAAAGCCTTTAAAAGCTAAAGACAGGACAAAGAGGGAAGTGTCTCAAGGAGGGCACCAAAGACCAAAGCAGCAAACAGGAAAGATTTGATTTTCCACGTGGGGGGAGAGACAGAGGGGAGGAGAGCTGTTATCAAAGCTAAACAGGAAGACTTTAACTGGAAGTCCCTCTTTCTTAGAAGAACAGAGTCTCCAACCAAGCTAACGTTCATGTTGAGATGCTCCAGGAGGGTCGTTTCCTCTGGTACCTAAAGGCCGCTAGAGTACTTTTAAATCAAAGCCAAGATCAGTAGAGTTGAACCCATCCGCGTTAGCATCAGTAGAGTTGAACCACTCCTGGGCTGCCACCTTATCGTGGTGGAAGGGTTTGCGTGTCCCAATGATCCTCGGAGCTCCGTTATCTGGGGCTTTATGCCCCTGGTAGGGCCACCCATGGCAAACAGGTCCTAGGTGAGGGATCAGACAAAGCGTAGCCCAGGACCCCCTAATGATGAAGAACAACATTGGTGCCAAGTTTCTCTTGCCCGGATGCGGGTCACCGGGGCCCCCTCCTGGAGCCAGGCCTGGGGGTGGGGCACATTGGCGAGCGCCTGGTGGCCGGACCTCTGCCCATGGAGTCCGGCCGGGCACAGCCCAAAGAGGCAACATGGGACCCCCTTCCCGTGGGCTCACCACCTGCAGGAGGGGCCAAGGGGGTCGGGTGCATTGTGTGTTAGGTAGCGGCCGAAGACAGGGACCTTGGCGGTCTGATCCCTGGCTGCATAAACTGGCTCTAGGGACATGGAATGTCACCTCTCTGGTGGGAAAGGAGCCTGAGCTTGTGTGTAAGGTTGAGAAGTTCCGACTACATATAGTCGGCCTCACCTTGACGCACAGCAAGGGCTCTGGAACCAGTCTTCTCGAGAGGGGTTGGACTCTTGACCACTCTGGAGTTGCCGATGGTGAGAGGCGACAGGCAGGGGTGGCATTTCTGGTTGCTCCCCAGCTCAGTGCCTGTATATTGGAGTTTACCCCGGTGGATGAGAGGGTAGCCTCCCTTCGCCTTCGGGTGGGGGGACGGATCCTGACTGTTGTTTGTGCCTATGGTCCAAACAGCAGTTCAGCATATCCACCCTTTTTGGAGTCCTTAGAGGGAATGCTGGAGAGTGCCCCTTCTGGGGGCTCCCCTCCTCCTCCTGGGTGACTTCAATGCTCACGTTGGCAATGACAGTGTGGCCTGGAGAGGTGTGACTGGGAAGAACGGCCCCCCTGATCTGAACCCGAGCGGTGTTTTTTTATTGGACTTCTGTGCTCGTCTCAAATTGTCCATAACAAACACCTTGTTCAGACATAAAGGCGTCCACATGTGCACTTGGCAACAGGACGCCTTAGGCCGCAGATCGATGATCGACTTTGTGGTTGTGTCATCGCATTTGTGGCCACATGTTCTGGACACTCGGGTGAAGAGAGGGGCGGAGCTGTCAACTGATCACCACCTGGTGGTGAGTTGGCTCCGATGGTGGGGAAGGATGCCGGACAGACCTGGCAGGCCCAAACGTGTTGTGAGGGTCTGCTGGGAACGCCTGGCAGAGTCCCCTGTCAGAAGGAGCTTCAACTCACGCCTCCGGGAGAGCTTTGACCATGTCCCGGGGGAGGCAGGGGACATTGAGTCCGAGTGGACCATGTTCCGTGCCTCCATTGTTGAGGCGGCTGACCGGTGCTGTGGCCGCACGGTGGTTGGTGCCTGTCGTGGCGGCAATGCCCGAACCCGCTAGTGGACACCAGCGGTGAGGGATGCCATCAAGCTGAAGAAGGAGTCGTATCGGGCCTTACTGGCCTGTGGGGCAGCAGATAGGTCCCGGCAGGCCAAGCGGAGTGCAGCTAGGGCATGGGAAGAGTTCGGTGAGGCCATGGAGAACGACTTTCGGATGGCCTCGAAACGGTTCTGGACCACCATCCGGCATCTGAGGAAGGGGAAGCAGTGCACTGTCAACACTGTGTATAGTGGCGATGGTGTGCTGCTGATCTCAACCCGGAATGTTGTGGATTGGTGGAAGGAATACTTCGAGGACCTCCTCAATCCCACCAACACGCCTTCCAGTTAGGAAGCAGGGCTACATTTGGCCTATCCCCAGGGGACCTACACCCTCAGCAGGGTCTTCGAGGGTGCATGGGAGTTTGCCCAACCAGTCCACATGTGTTTTGTGGACTTGGAGAAGGCATTCGACCGTGTCCCTCGGGGGGTCCTGTGGGGGGTCCTCCGAGAGTATGGGGCGTCGGGCCCCCTGATACGGGCCGTCCGCTCCCTGAAGGATCGGTACCAGGGTTTGCTCCGCATTGCTGGCAGTAAGTCGAACTTGCTTCCGGTGAGGGTTGGCCTCCGCCAGGGCTGCCCTTTGTCACCGATTCTGTTCATAACATTTATGGACAGAATTTCTAGGTGCAGTCGTGGTGTTGAGTGAGTCCGGCTTGGTGACCTCAGGATCGGGTCTCTGCTTTTTTGCAGATGATGTGGTCCTGTTGGCGTCATCGGCCCGTGACCTCCAACTATCACTGGATCAGTTCGCCGCCGAGAGTGAAGCGGCTGGGATGAATATCAGCACCTCCAAATCCGAGGCCATGGTTCTCAACCGGAAAAAGGTGGCGTGCCTTCCCCGGGTCAAGGAGGAGATCCTGCCCCAAGTGGAGGAGTTCAAGTACCTCAGGGTCTTGTTCAGGAGTGAGGTCAGAATGGAGCAGGAGGTCGACAGGTGGATCGGTGCGGCGTCGGCAGTAATGCGGACTCTGCACCAGTCCGTAGTGGTGGAGAGAGAGCTGAACCAAAAGGCAAAGCTCTCGATTTACCAGTCGATCTTCGTTCCTACCCTCACCTATGGTCATGAGCTTTGGGTAATGACCGAAAGAACAAGATCACGGGTACAAGCGGCTGAAATGAGCTTCCTCCGTAGGGTGGCTGGGCTCTCCCTTAGAGATAGGGTGAGAAGCTCTGCCATCCTGGAGGAGCTCAGAGTTGAGCCGCTGCTCCTCCGTGTTGAGAGGAGCCAGATGAGGTGGCTTGGGCATCTAGTTAGGATGCCCCCTGGACGCCTCCCTGGTGAGGTGTTCGGGGCATGTTCCGCCGATAGGGGACCCCCGGGAAGACCCAGGACACGTTGGAGAGACTATGTCTCTCGACTGGTCTGGGAACGCCTGGGGATCCCTCCGGATGAGCTGGAAGAAGTAGCTGGGGAGAGGGAAGTCTGGACTTCTCTCCTTAGGCTGCTGCCCCTGCGACCCGACCCCAGATAAGGGGCGGAGGATGGATGGATGGATGGATGGATGGAGTTGAACCCGTGCACGTTAGCATCAGTAGAGTTGAACCCATGCATGTTAGCATCAGTAGAGTTGAACCCATGTACGCTAGCATCAGTAGAGTTGAACCCATGCATGTTAGCATCAATAGAGTTGAACCCATGTACGCTAGCATCAGTAGAGTTGAACCCATGCATGTTAGCATCAGTAGAGTTGAACCCATGCATGTTAGCATCAGTAGAGTTGAACCCATGCACACTAGCATCAGTAGAGTTGAACCCATGCATGTTAGCATCAGTAGAGTTGAACCCATGCACGTTAGCATCAATAGAGTTGAACCCATGCACGCTAGCATCAGAGGCAGCAGAAGGAGGCCGGTGTTCCAGTTACCTGAATGCCTTCGTCAGCTCTCTGGCTGCAGTGCATCATGGTTGTGAACGTGAGCGTGCTGATGAGACCCCCCAGGAAGTGTTGCACGCTCAAGCTCAGCACAGCCAAACCTGGAGGAGCAAACACGTGTGAGAATGGCTCCTTTGATCAGACAGAAAAGATAAGCTTGTCTTCACAGTCGCTGCTGCTTCCACATGTACAGAGAGGAGTGAGAAACAGCCCCCCACCCCCCCACCTAGAACAGACAGAGAAATGTGCTGTATCCTCTGAGGAGACGTTGCAGAGCAGCAGGGAAACACAGAGGCTGTCTGTGGCCCCAACACTCAATTATTCACTCAGCCATCACAGCTTCCCCTGGATCAGGTTCTTTAGTCCCCGACACCAGGCTGATCAGGCTGAGGAGGCTCTGAAGAGTCTGAGGAGTCTGAAGGTTATCATGGAATATTGAAATATGGGAAACTCTGTTTTGGTTTGGTTGAGTTTTCCTCAAAACTTTGTTCTGGAGTGGAAGCAAGTGGGAGCGTTTGGGTCTGATGGAGCAACAGCAGACGGATGGATCCCAGAACCCCCCCCAGATCCCTGTGTGGTGGGAAGAGACGTGTCACTGAGACATTAATAACTCAATGGCTCTCCTGGGGGGCAATAACACCTGTCCATCAATGCCCCCACCTGTTTCAAAGGGAGCCTAAACTGACCCCAGAGGCTGAATTTCTTCTGGATTTTGGGACGGTGACTTGGAGACAATGTCTCCGTGAAAGGACGACAAGGTGCTGATGACTTCATCTATGGTGGAGCCACATGGAGTCTGAGGTACCTGGCAGATGGGAGCAGACGTGCACGAGGACGTGCACGTGTTGGGTTCAGTGTCAGTGGGGGGCTCGCTCACCTTTCAGAAGAGTTGATGGTTCCAGGACGGTGAGCAAAGAGCTTTGGAACACCATGCTGATGGTTCTCAGCACAAAGACGCGTCGCATGATGGCGCCGATACTGAGGAGGGACGAGAACACAGCATCAGTGCTGCTGACCAAGGTTAGGGTTAGGGTTAGGGTTTAGGGTTAGAGGATTAGGGGTTAGGGCTAACCCGATACTGAGGAGGGACGCGAACACAGCATCAGTGCTGCTGACCAAGGTTAGGGTTAGGGTTAGGGTTAGGGGTTAGGGTTGGGTTAGGGGTTAGGGTTAGAGGGTTAGGGGTTAGGGTTGGGTTAGGGTTAGAGGGTTAGGGTTGGGTTAGGGGTTAGGGCTAACCTGATACTGAGGAGGGACGAGAACACAGCATCAGTGCTGCTGACCAGGGTTAGGGTTAGGGGTTAGGGTTGGGTTAGGGGTTAGGGTTGGGTTAGGGGTGAGGGTTAGGGTTGGGTTAGGGGTTAGGGCTAACCCGATACTGAGGAGGGACGAGAGCACAGCATCAGTGCTGCTGACCACCCTGCAGAAGTTGAGAAGCAACTTATTGTTGCATGTCTGAAGCACATGAGGCGGTAAACAAGGCCCCAGGCATAAATGGACCCCCCTCAGGGTTGGTTGGTGACGTAATCAATAACCTCAGGAGATCCCCAGCATGAGAATGACAATTAATCACCGTTAACCAGCTCCTAAAACACAGACGTGCACAATCACACAGCAGTGGTGATTCCTGAGTGGCACCAGGGATTAACCTCTGCCAATCACTCAGAGGATGCCTGCCACTCAAGGACTCCTCCTGGTTGTTGGGATGGAGGGGGGGGGGGGGTGTGTGTGTGTCAAAGAGCTGCCTCATGAACGCACCACAACCTGAGTTGGTCTCATCCTGATTGTTCAGGAACAAGTGTTCAGAGTGCAGTCAAAAACTGGACTCACCACTGGTCTCAACACTGGTCCCACTACTGGAACCACCACTGAGCTGGTTTTCCTCGGATCAACCTCCCCAGTCGTTCCACACTTCTATACTAATCTGATTTTTGTACCGATTAGATCACTTCATGGATTAAGGAGTTACACTTGTTAGTCCACTTCCTATTGGGAGTTCCCGCCAGGTGGAGAGACTTGGACAGAAGTTCAGGAAAAGACACACAAGAAAACTTTTCCACGCAGGCAAACTCTTCCTCAATTTGAGTTCATGCTGTTCTATATAAAAGGGTTGAACAACCTTATAGAAATCAGACTCAAAGATAATCGTCTCTCCTAACCTAACCCTCTAACCCTAACCCTCTAACCTTAACCTCCTAATCCTAACCCTCTAACCCTAACCCCCTAACCCTCTAACCCTATCCCCCTAACATTAACCCTAACCCTCAAAACCTAACCCTTACCCTCTAACCCTCTAACCCTAACCCTCTAACCTTAACCTCCTAATCCTAACCCTCTAACCCTAACCCTATCCCCCTAACATTAACCCTAACCCTCAAACGCTAACCCCTACCCTCTAACCCTAACCCTCTGAGCCTAACCCCCAATCCTAACCCTCTAACCCTAACCCTCTAACCCTATCCCCCTAACATTAACCCTAACCCTCAAACGCTAACCCCTACCCTCTAACTCTAACCCTCTGAGCCTAACCCCCAATCCTAACCCTCTAACCCTAACCCTCTAACCCTAACCCTCTGAGCCTAACCCCCCAATCCTAACCCTCTAACCCTAACCCTCACCCTCTAACCCTAAAACCCTAACCCTCTAACCCTAAAACCCTAACCCTCTAACCCTAACCCTCTAACCCTCACCCTCTAACCCCCTAACCCTAACCCTCACCCTCTAACCCTAACACCCTAACCCTCTAACCCTAACCCATCACCCTCTAACCCTAAAACCCTAACCCTAACACCCTAACCCTCTAACCTTAACCCCCTAACCCTCACCCTCTAACCCTCTAACCCTAACCCTCTAACCCTAACCCTCTAACCCTAACCCTCTAACCCTCTAACCCTCTAACCCTAACCCTCTAACCCTAACCCTAACCCTCTAACCCTAACCCTCTAACCCTAACCCTAACCCTCTAACCCTAACCCTCTAACCCTAACCCTAACCCTCTAACCCTCTAACCCTCTAACCCTAACCCTCTAACCCTAACCCTAACCCTCTAACCCTCTAACCCTCTAACCCTAACCCTCTAACCCTAACCCTAACCCTCTAACCCTAACCCTCTAACCCTCTAACCCTAACCCTCTAACCCTAACCCTAACCCTCTAACCCTAACCCTCTAACCCTCTAACCCTAACCCTCACCCTCTAACCCTAACACCCTAACCCTCTAACCCTAACCCATCACCCTCTAACCCTAAAACCCTAACCCTAACACCCTAACCCTCTAACCTTAACCCCCTAACCCTCACCCTCTAACCCTCTAACCCTAACCCTCTAACCCTAACCCTCTAACCCTAACCCTCTAACCCTCTAACCCTAACCCTCTAACCCTAACCCTAACCCTCTAACCCTAACCCTCTAACCCTAACCCTAACCCTCTAACCCTAACCCTCTAACCCTAACCCTAACCCTCTAACCCTCTAACCCTCTAACCCTCTAACCCTAACCCTCTAACCCTAACCCTAACCCTCTAACCCTCTAACCCTAACCCTCTAACCCTAACCCTAACCCTCTAACCCTAACCCTCTAACCCTCTAACCCTAACCCTCTAACCCTAACCCTAACCCTCTAACCCTAACCCTCTAACCCTAACCCTCTAACCCTAACCCTCTAACCCTCTAACCCTAACCATCTCTCCCCTTTTTCTGCTGCTCTGAGAAGCCAAAACAGAAAAAATGTAAGAAATAAATGCAAATTTGTCTTTAGACAAGATAACTCAATAGAAAAAATCTCGCCCTCACAGTCCAGGGTGATATAAAATGATTATATAAAATGATTATATAAAATGATTGTATAGAATGATTATATAAAATGATTATATAGAATGATTATATAAAATGATTGTATAGAATGATTGTATAGAATGATTATATAAAATGATTATATAAAATGATTGTATAGAATGATTGTATAGAATGATTGTATAGAATGATTATATAAAATGATTGTATAGAATGATTGTATAAAATGATTATATAAAATGATTATATAAAATGATTGTATAGAATGATTGTATAGAATGATTGTATAGAATGATTATATAGAAATGATTGTAAAGAAATGAGAAATACTGTGAGCCTTCCTAAACCTTCTTATACCTTTTGTGCCTCCCATACGTTCCCCCTATACTCAGACAGGTATATTTGAGAGCGGTCCAGCATTCACATGCTAAGAAGCCTTTTCTTTTCCTGGTCCCTCACCTGCAGCCACAATCACCACATTCATGTCCCTCTCTGGAGACATGTGCATGAGAGAGAGACAGAGAGGGACAGAGAGAGAGACCTGCTAGGCTTCCACCTTACACAAGCTAGCCACCCATAATAGCCAAGAGCTCAGGTAGCAAAGGGGGTCATTCCCTGACCACTCAGCCATTTGTGATGGTGGAGGATAAAACTCCTCACGGAGCTCTTAGAGGTGGGACCACAGCCCAGTAGACAGCACTTTGTCTGCTCGTGCACGAGTGTGAGAGGCTGAGGAAGTGTCATCCCACGTGTGTGTGTGTGTGTGTGCTAATGACGGCGGTGCTAGCCACTGACAGGATGCATGTTTGGGGGGTTTACAAGCTACAGAACGGTAACCAGAGTTGTGCTGCTGGCTGCACACTGTGTTGACAGTCAGAAAAACATTTACACATCGATGTTTTCCTCTGAGATTTCAAAAGAACGTGGAAAAACTATGCGCGTCCACCCAGATCCACAATAAGGCCTGAAAGCTCTGTGGTAAGCATGCCAGGCCAGTAGAGGGTGCTGTTCTGAGGAGCGTTAGCGACTGACTCTTCCTTAGCAAACGTAGCAAATGCTTCTCCACCGGTCAGAGTATTAAGACACCAAATTCACCAAATCGCTAACATAGCACAGTTTGCACATGTTGCAGGGTAGGTGGCCATAGCGCTTGTTCTCCCCAGGTCTGGCCTCTTTATTTAGAACCTTTTAGAACATTTTCAAACCTTTTGACTCTGGAGCCATTTTCAGAAGCCAGAAAATCCCCAGGAAGCTTTAAGATCAACAACAACAGGAAGCCTCCATCCACACTAAAACAAGACAGACCATCTCTGACTCACGTAGTGTCACCTTTCCTCACCTTTCAGCAATTAGCAGACATTTTTTCAAAGCAATAAAACAGCTAACCACTGAGAACAAAGAAGAACTTGATTCTGAAGGTACTGACTGGATCAGTTTTCCAGATCAACAGCTCATACTGTTATTATTCATCAACCTTTAATATTCACTATTACTGAACCACACTCATTGCTGTTGTCACATAATCCCAAGAAGCTTCTTCGTGCTGTGGAGACACACGGTTCACTGATGGCTGGTTTGGTTAGTGTCTGGTGAGGACATACGGTCCCTTATAAAGGTTTCGTTGTGTATAGTTCCCATGACATCGTCCGAGCCGGAGGCAGCATGTAGGAACGACGTGATCCGCACGGGCCTTCAACTCTCTGATCAGCACATCTGGCTCAGACCAAGAGTTAGCATGGCTCTACCATCAAATCCCAAGGGTGCGTTTGAGCGAGCGGGCACGTGCACATGCGTGTGTCAGCTCCAAAACACGAATATGTTTCCTTTAATTACTGCACACATTCAGAAGAGACCCTGCAAAAGCACAGATGTAGCCAGAAGACAGTGATGCGGACACCTTTGGAAGAAGGCCCTGTGATACAAGCTCATCAATAAAGTTCTCCCCGAATGGAGACTCCAGCGCAGGTTTACCAAAGGAAGCTTCCTTTCAACCTCCCTGACAGCTTTGTTTCTGATTGTTGGAGCCTCAGCAGATACGCTTGATGACCTACCTGAACCGAGTGAGCAGCAGTCCTCCTAAAGATGAGCCACCAATGGAAAAGCCCATGGCAATCACCCCATTCCAAAAGCCCAGCTCCCTGGCAGTCATGTGATGGTCCAGCAGGAACAGAGGGAACATGGTCACCGCCCCCTGCTCACCTGTCAATCACACACAGATACAGGGTCAGGGTCAGCTTTGTTCTACATGCAGCTCCTCAACACACAACCAGGCGACGAGTTGGCTGAACAAGACGGTTTTCTAGAGATGACAAGAACCAACGTGCACATCAACATGCAGTGCACCTCAGCCTATTCCTGGAAAGTGTCAATAATAGATGCTGACAAGAAAAAGAATCCCCCCAGTCACTTTATCAAACAGGGGCCTCGCACTTCTCCTACAGCACAAAACGAAAGCACAACAGAAACACAAAAACTTGCACAGATGAAACAGACCTCACAAAGACCTTTCAGTCAAAATGAAGTTTCTGTCAGGCGCTAACACTTCCTCTGTGTGGGGGGGGGGTTCTGCTGAACATTACAGTAAAATATTCAGTGGTGCCGACTCCACGCTCTTATTATATTAATGGAGACCGACTTCAGAAAGACGGGGGGACCACGGAGCTGCCTGAGTGACAGCCGGGCTCCCAGACTGCTGTCAAAGACGACGCAACACAGCCGACAAGTCACTCACTCAAGGCAGCGAGGAGACAAACAACAATAGAAGAGCAGGATGAAACGGAATGACGGAAAAAATAACAAGAGGAAGCAGAGAAGCTCCCAGTGATCCGGCGTGCAGCAGCAAAAGGAGGGGGTCACTGGTCCAACTGCTGGGACAATCTGGACAGGGACAGGGGGAGCAGAGGGACAGGGGGAGCACAGGGACAGGGGGAGCACAGAGACAAGGGGAGCAGAGAGACAGGGGGAGCACAGGGACAGGGGGAGCACAGGGACAAAGGGAGCACAGGGACAGGGGGAGCACAGGGACAGGGGGAGCAGAGGGACAGAGGGAGCAGAGAGACAGGGGGAGCACAGGGACAAGGGGAGCACAGGGACAGGGGGAGCAGAGAGACAGGGGGAGCACAGAGACAAGGGGAGCACAGGGACAGGGGGAGCAGAGGGACAGGGGGAGCAGAGGGACAGGGGGAGCACAGAGACAGGGGGAGCACAGGGACAAGGGGAGCACAGGGACAGGGGGAGCAGAGAGACAGGGGGAGCACAGAGACAAGGGGAGCACAGGGACAGGGGGAGCAGAGGGACAGGGGGAGCACAGGGACAGGGGGAGCACAGAGACAAAGGGAGCACAGGGACAGGGGGAGCACAGGGACAGGGGGAGCAGAGGGACAGGGGGAGCACAGGGACAAGGGGAGCACAGAGACAAGGGGAGCAGAGGGACAGGGGGAGCACAGGGACAGGGGGAGCACAGAGACAAGGGGAGCAGAGGAACAGGGGAGCACAGGGACAGGGGGAGCACAGAGACAAGGGGAGCACAGGGACAAAGGGAGCACAGAGACAGGGGGAGCACAGAGACAAGGGGAGCAGAGGGACAGGGAGGGCACAGGGACAGGGGGAGCACAGGGACAGGGGGAGCACAGAGACAAGGGGAGCACAGAGACAGGGGGAGCAGAGGAACAGGGGAGCACAGAGACAAGGGGAGCACAGGGACAAGGGGAGCACAGGGACAAAGGGAGCACAGGGACAGGGGGAGCACAGAGACAAGGGGAGCACAGGGACAAGGGGAGCACAGGGACAGGGGGAGCACAGAGACAAGGGGAGCAGAGGGACAGGGGGAGCACAGGGACAGGGGGAGCACAGGGACAGGGGGAGCACAGAGACAAGGGGAGCACAGGGACAAGGGGAGCACAGGGACAAAGGGAGCACAGGGACAGGGGGAGCACAGAGACAAGGGGAGCAGAGGGACAGGGGGAGCAGAGGGACAGGGGGAGCACAGGGACAGGGGGAGCACAGGGACAAGGGGAGCACAGGGACAAAGGGAGCACAGGGACAGGGGGAGCACAGGAACAAGGGGAGCACAGGGACAAGGGGAGCAGAGGGACAGGGGGAGCACAGGGACAGGGGGAGCACAGGAACAGGGGGAGCAGAGGGACAAATGGAGCACAGGGACAGGGGGAGCACAGAGACAAGGGTAGCACAGGGACGGGGGAGCACAGGGACAAGGGGAGCACAGGGACAGGGGTAGCACAGGAACGTGTGCAGAGGAACCATGACCAGGAACGGGCCGTGTGCAGAGGAACCATGACCAGGAACGGGCCGTGTGCAGAGGAACCATGACCTCTCAAACCTGCCACTGCCCCCTACCCAGGCGGTCCTCCACAAGTTACTCCCATCACTCTCATCAGTGAAACCAGTCAGAAAGCCTTCCACTCACCCAAGGGGAAGTTGAGGGTTTGAATCCAGCACATGCGTCAACATTGGCCTGCCTGTTTACCCATGATCCTCTGCTTGCCAGCTTTTGCAACCCTGCCTTCAACTAATTATTTCTTTACAGTAGGGAGGGGGGGGGGGCACAGACAGCATTAGCAGGATGATTATTCCTCTCTATAAATATTCTCAAAGCAACAATTGTCCATTTCAGTTGGGATTTCATTAGACATCAAAAAAGATTAAACAGCCAGAGTGAAAGGGAGGAGAAAAGGGTTTAATAAGAGAGAAGAGGGAGAGGAGAAAAACAGGGAGAAAAGATATGGGACAAAAGAGTGTGATGAGACCGAGGAGAAAAGAAGGAGAGGAAAGTGACAGCATGAAAAAATAGATAGAAAAATACACAGTGAAAGAAAGTGACAGTCATTTCATAAAAAGATGATTGAAAGAGTGGAAAAGGAGAGTAGCCATAGGAGGAGGAGCAGGAGGAGAAGGATGAGGGGGAGGAGGGAGAGGAGGGGGAGGAGGGAGAGGAGGGGGAGGAGGAGGGGTGAGGGGGGTGAGGGGAGGAGCAGGATGAGGGGCAGGAGGGGGATGAGGGGGTTAGGGTTAGAGGGTTAGGGTTAGGCAGGATGCATGTTTTTAGACAGTGGGTTAGGGTTAGGGTTAGGCGTTAGGGGTTAGGGTTAGGCGTTAGGGGTTAGGGTTAGGCAGGATACATGTTTTTAGACAGTGGGTTAGGGTTAGGGTTAGGGTTAGGCATTAGGGTTAGGGTTAGGCATTACGGGTTAGGGTTAGGCGTTACGGGTTAGGGTTAGGCATTACGGGTTAGGGTTAGGCGTTAGGGGTTAGGGTTAGGCGTTAGGGGTTAGGCATTAGGGGTTAGGGTTAGGCAGGATGCATGTTTTTAGACAGTGGGTTAGGGTTAGGGTTAGGCATTAGGGGTTAGGGTTAGGCATTAGGGGTTAGGGTTAGGCATTAGGGTTAGGGGGTTAGGGTTAGGCATTAGGGTTAGGGGGTTAGGGTTAGGCATTAGGGGTTAGGGTTAGGCGTTAGGGGTTAGGGTTAGGCGTTAGGGGTTAGGGATAGGGGGTTAGGGTTAGGCATTAGGGGTTAGGGTTAGGCATTAGGGTTAGGGGGTTAGGGTTAGGCATTAGGGGTTAGGGTTAGGCGTTAGGGTTAGGCATTAGGGGTTAGGGTTAGGCATTAGGGTTAGGGGGTTAGGGTTAGGCGTTAGGGGTTAGGGTTAGGCGTTAGGGTTAGGCATTAGGGTTAGGCATTAGGGTTAGGGGGTTAGGGTTAGGCATTAGGGGTTAGGGTTAGGCATTAGGGTTAGGGTTAGGCGTTAGGGGTTAGGGTTAGGGTTAGGGGTTAGGGATAGGGGGTTAGGGTTAGGCATTAGGGGTTAGGGTTAGGCATTAGGGTTAGGGGGTTAGGGTTAGGCATTAGGGGTTAGGGTTAGGCATTAGGGTTAGGGGGTTAGGGTTAGGCATTAGGGGTTAGGGTTAGGCATTAGGGTTAGGGGGTTAGGGTTAGGCATTAGGGGTTAGGGTTAAGGGGTTAGGGGTTGGGGTTAGTCCCCCCAGACCTTCACACTCCACGGTGCAAAATAAAGCAGATGAGCACCACCACGCTCCACATCCTACAGGTTGCAGCTTTAGCTTTGAGTTCGCTGGACTTCTAGTCTAGCTGACTGACATTCACCAGCAAACATCTCCTGAAGGTGACATTAGAGCGCTCCACTATCTCCAGCACAAAGATGGTGTGCTTGGCTGTTTGGGTGTTTCCACTTTGCTCTTTCCCCCCCATCTCAGGGCACCATGTGGTGGTTGTTTATTAATTCATCCATTCTTCAGCCTGTCTCCCTGCAGTGCCAGTCCTCTCCCTTCCTTCCCTTCTTCCTACCCTTCTTCCTTGCTGTCCCAGCCCACATTCAACCAGTCCTGTCAGCAAACATATCACTGAACCCTAACCCTAACCCTAACCCAGTACTCCATCTTCTGTAACTCTTTGTGCAGTCATGCTTTACTTATTCTCCGGCAACAACAAAGATCTCTCTTACTTGGTTCCAAGTCTGTGATAACCCCCAAAGCAAGCCAGCACAGGGGTCTGCTGACATAACCAACCCTAATGCAGCATCAGAAACACTGTAAATCCATCTCCCTTTACAGTCAGATGCCTTATATGTAGCGAAAGGAGGAAGCTATTCATGGCAGCCTGAACTTTCCTGTTGCTAAAACCTTCCACTGTTTGAGGGGAAAGGATTCCCTCAAGTCTCATATCGAGTCTGTCTCTTTATTTCATTAATGTGTTAACATGCTCTCACGAGTGACTTTATTCGCACCTTGTTCCCTTTCTTCAGCCATTCCTGCTGCACTTTCTGCTTCTCCTGACCTCCAAAAACAGATCTCCCATCATGCCTGTGGCCTCAGATGGCACAAGGCCACAGTTCTGACAGGTCTCTTCGTGATTGTCCATTTTGTTGGCGTAAATTTAGAGTTCATTAGAGAAAGCTGGGGGGTGTGGGGGGGCGCTTGGGTTTGGGGCTCAGACGGACGAATCAGCAGTCTCACATTAACATACCCACACACCTCCTGAACAAAAACAATACTGTCTCACATTATGTTGCCATACTCAGGCCTGATTCAAGATATTACGCAATCTGTGTTTTTCCAGAAAAGTATTTGGACAGTGAGGACCAGACTGTGCGAGATGGCACCCCAACCCTAACCGAAGCAAAACCGCTTCTATTTCTGATGACAGTCTGTGCAGCGGGGGATGCTCCCTAGAAACAATCTGGGGGGGATTGGGGTGCAGCCAGCCTTTGTATTTGTCTTGTAACGCCATGTACTTACTGAACCATACTCCAAAATGCAGCAGACACAAAGAGACCAAATGAGCAGGCCTTCCAGCAGATACAGCAGACCGGGAGTGTGAGGGTGCACCTCCATCACATCACATGTTGCTTTGTCAAACCTTCCGTTTCTGTTCCCAAAAACACCGACACTTAATCCTTAATCCCCTTCTGCTACCAAACCTAAAACTTTCTCTCCCACACACCAACGCTCCACTTGGCCAAAACTACCTGGAATTTAGTTTCTTTTCAGAGCAAATATGTAAAATGCATTTTTAAATTCAATATGCTTTTAGACGGCGTGTGTACACAATGTTTTTAAGTATGGTATTATAAAAGCCAACTTTTCTGGCAGCATCAGTGTTTTAAAAGCGCACCCAGGAGTTAAAACTCTCTCCATTGTTTCAAATGAAGTTTTTCCAGCTTGTTTAACTCCTCTTTATGTATCCACACACCAACAGAGACCCCTACCGGTGGGATCTGAGACCTGCATCCCAGAAAGAACCAAGCTTCATCTTCATATTAGGGTTAGGGCTAGAGGGTTAGGGTTAGAGGGTTAGGGTTAGGGGGTTAGGGTTAGAGGGTTAGGGTTAGAGGGTTAGGGTTAGAGGGTTAGGGGGTTAGGGTTAGAGGGTTAGGGTTAGGGGGTTAGGGTTAGAGGGTTAGGGTTAGGGTTAGGGTTAGAGGGTTAGGGTTAGGGGGTTAGGGTTAGAGGGTTAGGGTTAGAGGGTTAGGGTTAGGGGGTTAGGGTTAGAGGGTTAGGGTTAGGGGGTTAGGGTTAGAGGGTTAGGGTTAGGGTTAGGGTTAGGGGGTTAGGGTTAGAGGGTTAGGGTTAGGGGGTTAGGGTTAGAGGGTTAGGGTTAGGGGGTTAGGGTTAGAGGGTTAGGGTTAGGGTTAGGGTTAGAGGGTTAGGGTTAGGGGGTTAGGGTTAGAGGGTTAGGGTTAGAGGGTTAGGGTTAGGGTTAGAGGGTTAGGGTTAGGGGGTTAGGGTTAGAGGGTTAGGGTTAGGGTTAGGGGGTTAGGGTTAGAGGGTTAGGGGGTTAGGGTTAGAGGGTTAGGGTTAGGGTTAGAGGGTTAGGGTTAGGGGGTTAGGGTTAGAGGGTTAGGGTTAGCGGGTTAGGGTTAGAGGGTTAGGGTTAGAGTTAGAGGGTTAGGGTTAGAGTTAGAGGGTTAGGGTTAGAGGGTTAGAGGGTTAGAGTTAGAGGGTTAGGGTTAGGGGGTTAGGGTTAGAGGGTTAGGGTTAGAGGGTTGTGTCACCACAGAACAAGATCCGAAAGAACAGATCCTCATATCATCATGAAGTACTTAGTATTGTTTTATTGTGTAGTTAAGGGAGTTATGGGAACTTAATTTTAAACAGGTCAGCATGTTGAAGACGTAATATTTGAACTATTAGGCCAAGGTAACGTAGATACACAATAAAGAGCATTATATTGAAGAAACCAACAGACATTTTTAATCCAAAATAAAAATGAGTTCTTATTTTTCAGACTTACCTAATTTGTATGTCAGAACATACAAGACTGTCCAGGGAGTCCCAGGCACTGCAACCAGTTTTCTCCACACCGTCCATGGCTTTATGGCTTCCATTCCCTGGCCTCCTTTCCTGCTGTTATCTGCCTGGTGTCCCCAAAGAATGTCATCATCCAATAAAGGCCCCCCCCACACAAAGAGAGCAACGCCTGCATACACAAACGTCAACAGCAAGAACATCCAGCTCCAGCCAGCCACATCAATGACCGCCAGGAGCCCCCCTCCAGCAAACACTGATCCAGCCTTGTAACCTACAACTTGAGCTGTGTTACCAAGTCCCAACTCCCCACGGCCTTTCAACAACCCCACTGCGGCCCCATCTACCGCTATGTCCTGGATAGAGGCCAGGAAGTTCATGGCCAACAAGGTTCCTGCTACCCCCCAGATGTGTGCTTCTGGGGCCAGGGCAGCACTGAAGAGGCACGTCAGAGCCAGTCCAGAAATGGTTCCTACCAGCCAGCGCTGCTTGGTGCTGACCCTATCCACCAAAGGGGCCCAGAGCACCTTCAGAACCCAGGGGAAGTAGAGGATCTTGGTGAAGCCAATACGGGTGAGGGAATGGCCGGCTCCACGCAGGTAGACCGGAAGCAGGGACGACTGGAGCCCATAAGGGATTCCCTGGACAAAGTACAACAGGCCCAAGAAAACTAGTTTGTCGTTCATGGTCCAAGTGTAGAATTGACACCCTCCGACTGGAAAATGCACAGCAGTGGCCCATTGGTCAGGTCATTTCCTCTCAGTGAGAACTTACTGATTGGAACCAGTGCTGAGCCAGTCCTGGGGGAAAGTAGAGTTTCAAGTTAAAGCCAGTCCGTGACATTGACTTCATCATATGAGAGAACCCAAGGGTGCACGAAAGCCCTTCCTATGCAGCGCTGAGCCTTTATCAGCCTCTAACTTTGTCTCATGCATTAAGCTGATCACATTGGAGGTGTTTCCATCCCTTCATTGCTTAAATGTTGCTGTGACTCGTTGACCTTTAGCCGTTAGGCTTCCTTTAAGTAGCTACCCTGATGATGTCGCTAACCTGTTCTCATTTGATCTTACACAACTCACAGCTTTAAAATACGTTTACATCGTGTGACGGCCTGATATGATTTGTCTCTATTATGAGGAAAATAGTTACCTATCGGTTAGATTCACGCCACTGAGGATGTTTGTTAGGGTTGTTAGCAATCCGTGAGATGCTCCGCTGGTGTGCGGTCGCTCCCAAGATCGTATAATGAAGGACAGACGCCTCACTACAACCTGCTCTCGGGCGCGACGCTGCGCGTCCCCGGGTCAGTTTCTATTTAAGTTCCATCTCCTAATATTATCTCACTGGAAATGGTAATGACTAAAAACAGAACTTATAAAATACTCACAGATAGGTCTGTAACAGAGCAACGCGCTATTTTCATCGATTAAAATAAAAGAAACTGTTTTTAAAAATACGTTTATAAAACAAAAGCTTGGAGATTTTTGAAAGAAAAAAAGCACCTATTTTCAAAGTTTTGAACAATCTTCTTCGGAATTGCTGAAAAATTGGATCAGATTTCCTTCCGATGTCCCTCATGATTTTCCCCTGATATTATGAGGGGTTATCCTGTAGCGCCCTCTAGCGGTAGAATACGGTCATGACAGGTGAATGACGGATCCAGCAGCTGGGGTTGGTTTAGAAACACACACACACACACACACGCACACAAATATTTGAAAGACTTTATGAACAACAACAACAAAGTACAAGAAGACAGCTAGTTGAAGTTGTTAGTTCAGCGCTTCTAACCAATTCATTGTTTTATCCGATGGGAAAATAGTTTTGAAATTTGTACCTAAATTTCAAATAAACATCACTAATTTAGTTTTCAAATTATTTACAAAACTTATTTCACTTTTACAAAAAATTATAGCCAGATGGCCAAATTGCATTACACAAATTAACGCTGTCCTTCACTGTGTTTTAGGTCCACTAATTTTACTATTTTGATAGTTTTTAGTATCTTGAATGACCTATTTTCATGTACTTGTTTTACGTTACTATTTTTTCACCTGTTTGTGGACCATTGAAAACTAGTTGCTGTGTTAGAACTGGCTTAATTGCATCATTGTTTATTATTATTACTTATAGTCTTTAAAGTTTAGTATTGTCCTTGCAAAATGATTAGAAATAGCAAAACAAAGTGTTTTAGTAAATGTAGTTCTTTTGATATTAAACTAAATGTCCAAACAAGATTCAAATTCAATTCTACTGTACAGAAAATGTTGACAATGTATATGTTGTATTTAAGGGAGAAGGATAACAACCGAACCCTCATCATAACTACCAATGAGTAGAACAAGCCCCGGCCCGGTACCGGGGGTTGGGGATCACTGTTGTACTGGATCACCAAATGACCCACGGCCCAGTACCGGGGGTTGGGGATCACTGTTGTACTGGATCACCAAATGACCCACGGCCCAGTACCGGGGGTTGGGGATCACTGTTGTACTGGATCACCAAATGACCCACGGCCCAGTACCGGGGGTTGGGGATCACTGTTGTACTGGATCACCAAATGACCCACGGCCCGGTACCGGGGGTTGGGGATCACTGTTGTACTGGATCACCAAATGACCCACGGTCCAGTACCAGGCCGGGGCCCGGGGGTTGGGGATCACTGTTGTACTGGATCACCAAATGACCCACGGCCCGGTACCGGGGGTTGGGGATCACTGTTGTACTGGATCACCAAATGACCCATGGCCCGGTACCGGGGGTTGGGGATCACTGTTGTACTGGATCACCAAATGACCCACGGCCCGGTACCGGGGGTTGGGGATCACTGTTGTACTGGATCACCAAATGACCCACGGCCCAGTACCGGGGGTTGGGGATCACTGTTGTACTGGATCACCAAATGACCCACGGCCCGGTACCGGGGGTTGGGGATCACTGTTGTACTGGATCACCAAATGACCCACAGCCCAGTACCGGGGGTTGGGGATCACTGTTGTACTGGATCACCAAATGACCCACAGCCCAGGGTTGGGGATCACTGTTGTACTGGATCACCAAATGACCCACGGCCCGGTACCGGGGGTTGGGGATCACTGTTGTACTGGATCACCAAATGACCCACGGCCCGGTACCGGGGGTTGGGGATCACTGTTGTACTGGATCACCAAATGACCCACGGCCCGGGCCCGGGGGTTGGGGATCACTGTTGTACTGGATCACCAAATGACCCACAGCCCAGGGTTGGGGATCACTGTTGTACTGGATCACCAAATGACCCACGGCCCGGTACCAGGCCGGGGCCCGGGGGTTGGGGATCACTGTTGTACTGGATCACCAAATGACCCACAGCCCAGTACCGGGGGTTGGGGATCACTGTTGTACTGGATCACCAAATGACCCACGGCCCGGTACCGGGGGTTGGGGATCACTGTTGTACTGGATCACCAAATGACCCACAGCCCAGTACCGGGGGTTGGGGATCACTGTTGTACTGGATCACCAAATGACCCACGGCCCGGTACCGGGGGTTCGGGATCACTGTTGTACTGGATCACCAAATGGCCCACGGCCCGGTACCGGGGGTTCGGGATCACTGTTGTACTGGATCACCAAATGACCCACGGCCCGGTACCAGGCCGGGGCCCGGGGGTTGGGGATCACTGTTGTACTGGATCACCAAATGACCCACGGCCCGGTACCGGGGGTTGGGGATCACTGTTGTACTGGATCACCAAATGACCCACGGCCCGGTACCAGGCTGGGGCCCGGGGGTTGGGGATCACTGTTGTACTGGATCACCAAATGATCTCCTGGTGGATCGAAGATCCGCTGCTTCTGCTCAGTTGGGTCATTTCCTGTCCCGCTCTTGGGCTTCCATAACAAACTGGGCAATTCCGTGTAACCAAGACGGAGGATGAGATCTGGTCCTTTGGTAGAATGAACGAATCATTTGAAATCCACTGTATTTCTTTCTTCAGAACCTCACGGTATTGCCCAGTGACTGTCCCACCATCAGTGTCTTCTCCCAACATCACAAACAAATATTAATTCAGTAATACAGCTGTAAATGTTTGCAACCTCATACATGTGTAGGTATGTTCTAATTCGAAAGGTCTAAGTCGTGACTGTCTGACGTGTGCACAGCTGTAGCTACGAGAGCATCTATGTCCTGAATGGCCTTCGACGTCCTTTGCAGAACAGCAGTGACGTCATTCGCATCCACAGTTTGAGCCGGCGCCTCCTCTCCAGAGCACTTTTCCTTGGGAATCCCCCTCCCTGGGAGGTAGGAATGGTCCAGCAGGACTGGACGCTGGGTATTAAAGAGCAAACACACAATGTCTTCATCAGCTTTGCCCTCCTCGGATTCTAAATGCATCAAGAACGATCATCTTCATGCTTCAGGATACAGTTGAAGTGCTTTATCTTCTCCAGTTCTGCAGCTACAATCCCAGACCTGAAATGACCAAGAAAGAAACACATGATCTCACTATGTTTCCATTTCCCATGCTGATGGAAATAGAATAGATTCTTTTTTGGAGCTAAAACTTGGAGGTGACGGCAACAAACCATTTAATACAATCAGTGGATTACCGGATCAAAGCATACATACATGCATACATGCATGCATACATGCATACATACATGCATACATACACACACACATGCATACATACACACATGCATACATACACATATATATATATATATATATATATATATGTGTGTGTGTGTGTGTGTGTGTGTGTGTGTGTATATATACATACATACATACATATACATACATATACACATATATACACACACACACACATATACCTATACACACACACACATATACCTACAGTATATACACACATGTGTATATAGACACACACACACACACACACACACATATATATATATATATATATATAAACAAACCATTTCAATTTGTTTTTGATTTCAGTTTATTTTGCAAATATCCATCAAGAGATTTCCCTTTTTCATTCTTTTAAGCTTCTGATAACTCAGTAATACTTTAGATGTAATGAATTCAATCCGTATTCTTTCTGTAGGTTTTACCAGAGCATTGCTGTTTAAAAGATAATGTAAATAAATGCTATAAAATAGAACTCACATATTTTCTCCTGTGTGCGTGACATTCGCATGCTGCTCAGCTGATACTGGAAAGGGACCACATTCTTCATTTCTTGCTGTTTTCCATAACTGTCAAACATGACAAAGACTGAGTTATAGAAACTTGGGGAACACAGGAATGTAGTTATAGAAACTTGGGGAACACATGAATGTCATTATAGAAACTTGGGGAACACATGAATGTCGTTATAGAAACTTGGGGAACACATGAATGTCGTTATAGAAACTCGGGGAACAGATGAATGTAGTTATAGAAACTTGGGCAACACATGAATGTCGTTATAGAAACTTGGGGAACACATGGATGTAGTTATAGAAACTTGGGGAACACATGGATGTAGTTATAGAAACTTGGGGAACACATGGATGTAGTTATAGAAACTTGGGGAACACAGGAATGTCGTTATAGAAACTTGGGGAACACATGAATGTCGTTATAGAAACTTGGGGAACACAGGAATGTCGTTATAGAAACTTGGGGAACACATGAATGTAGTTATAGAAACTTGGGGAACACATGGATGTAGTTATAGAAACTTGGGGAACACATGGATGTAGTTATAGAAACTTGGGGAACACAGGAATGTCGTTATAGAAACTTGGGGAACACATGAATGTCGTTATAGAAACTTGGGGAACACAGGAATGTCGTTATAGAAACTTGGGGAACACATGAATGTAGTTATAGAAACTTGGGGAACACATGGATGTAGTTATAGAAACTTGGGGAACACAGGAATGTCGTTATAGAAACTTGGGGAACACATGGATGTAGTTATAGAAACTTGGGGAACACAGGAATGTCGTTATAGAAACTTGGGGAACACATGGATGTAGTTATAGAAACTTGGGGAACACATGAATGTAGTTATAGAAACTTGGGGAACACATGAATGTAGTTATAGAAACTTGGGGAACACAGGAATGTCGTTATAGAAACTTGGGGAAATGATGAATGTATTTATAGAAACTTGGGGAACACATGAATGTAGTTATAGAAACTTGGGGAACACAGGAATGTAGTTATAGAAACTTGGGGAACACAGGAATGTAGTTATAGAAACTTGGGGAACACAGGAATGTAGTTATAGAAACTTGGGGAACACAGGAATGTAGTTATAGAAACTTGGGGAAATGATGAATGTCGTTATAGAAACTCGGGGAACAGATGAATGTAGTTATAGAAACTTGGAGAACACAGGAATGTAGTTATAGAAACTTGGGGAACACAGGAATGTAGTTATAGAAACTTGGGGAAATGATGAATGTCGTTATAGAAACTCGGGGAACAGATGAATGTAGTTATAGAAACTTGGGCAACACATGAATGTAGTTATAGAAACTTGGGGAACACATGAATGTAGTTATAGAAACTTGGGGAACACATGAATGTAGTTATAGAAACTTGGGGAAATGATGAATGTCGTTATAGAAACTCGGGGAACAGATGAATGTAGTTATAGAAACTTGGGCAACACATGAATGTAGTTATAGAAACTTGGGCAACACATGAATGTAGTTATAGAAACTTGGGGAACACAGGAATGTCGTTATAGAAACTCGGGGAACAGATGAATGTCGTTATAGAAACTTGGGGAACAGATGAATGTAGTTATAGAAACTTGGGCAACACATGAATGTCGTTATAGAAACTTGGGGAAATGAGGAATGTAGTTATAGAAACTCGGGGAACAGATGAATGTCGTTATAGAAACTCGGGCAACACATGAATGTCGTTATAGAAACTTGGGGAACACATGAATGTGACAACATGACAGCGGTAATATTAGAGGAAAGTACTATGTGACTACCTGCAAGCAGCTGGGTGTGGCTGGAAACTGCAGCATTTGCTTGGCTTTGGTGTAGCTGCTCAGGATCCTATGAAGAACAGAGTCATGTGATGGTGATGATGAAGTTGGAAAATGCAGCAGGTCGTGAGGGAACTTACCTGGTTGCACGACTGACAACAGAGCGCACAGAGTACGGCTGTCCAGGGAGATCAGGGGGAAGGTTGTTCACATGGTATATTACCTCTTTCACCTGTGTACCATAGTATGAGTGACTTGCTCTTGGTCAACAGTGCATATGATCTATTGATCTGTCTTTATTTATTGGTTGATTTTGAGAAGACTTGCATGGGAACATAAAAACCTTTCGCTTCCCTGAATGGCAGTCAGGCTTGTGATGGGTAAAGTAGGTGTTGAGGGTACTGTTAGAACGCATGACCGAACCATCTCCCAGGGAAACCTCTATGACAGGGACAACTCCACTCAGTACCCTGAAGGAGGACACAGTAGGGTAAAAATAAAGTCACATCAGCTCTTGACATGCTGCAGCGATGGCTTCTGAAATAAGAAAAGTTCAAATTTGTCTAAAATGATTTCACTCACTTTTTGGAATAAATGCAATTAATGTTAAAACTAACCTGTGCACCGAGGAGGCACACAGAACTATTTAAATGTTTAAATAAATGACCCAACATGTCTCCCCGTTACTGCCTCCTAGGCCTCTCTGCGTCCACTGGACTAGGTTTTCTTGAAGATGTTTCGCCTTCACTCTAGAAGTCTTTCTGAGTTCTAAACTCGCTGAGGGCAGAGCTTGAAAATTCAGCCCATTAGCATGCTAATGATCTGGGTGGTCAGCTGAGGGTCATCGGTAGGGTCGTCCACCTAGTTCCAGTTGAGGTGTCTCCCCTTTGTCTGCTGGCTCACATGGTGGTGGGCCACCGGGTCTCCTGGAATGGTGTGAATGTTTGGTTTGTTGGTGGAAGGAGTGGAGGACTGCGTTGTACGTGGGTGACAGGAAGTGCCTCAGGCCACCCCCTGTTTAAGGATGGTTTTTCCAGTTTGACATGGATAGCTTCCTTGACCCCCCTCTCAAACCAGCGGTCTTCTCTGGCCAGTATCCGTACTTGGCTGTCCTGGAAGGAGGGACCGCTCTCCTTTAGGTGTAGGTGGACTGCTGAGTCCTGACTATAGAGCCCCAGAAATCTCGATACTCGCCTGTAGGTAATGCCATGGCACCACATGACTTTCACCAGCTCTCCCTGAAGCTCTCGATGCTCATTTTTTAGAAGTGGGTCTGCAAACCTCCCCCTTGAAAATACAGGTAAGACACCTGTGTTAACAACAAGGTTAAACAATACTCTGTGAATGACTGGTTTTAGACATGTCCATCACCACCTGTGCCATTGTGGTGATGGACATGTGAGAGGCAGCGCCTGAGGAAGATGAGAGCGCCTTTCCTCAACGGTCAGTTGGGTCAAAAAACTCTGTTCCTCTGTTCTGACATCATCAGGCTGGGAGAGAGTCATGAGGAGATGCTGAGCTAAAGAGAGAGGATAGCGCCAGTGGGGGGCAACAGCACGGCATGAAAAATGCTGGACCACCGTGGTGGATTGGTACGCTGCCTCTGGCTGGAAAGGGAAAAAAAGTCAAGTGCAATAATGACGTAAATGTACTCAATGATGTTGCATTGGCAGCTCATTTAATAATACATCTTAATAAAATACTGATATCACAGGAAATAACACCAACCACATCAAGATATTCTTTATTCTGATCATTCTTTACTGATAACTTAAATTCATCAAAATGAACCTATAGAAAATGTTCCAGACTTTCTTCCAACAGCTACTGGGAATTTCAAGAACGATACTTCAGCAGCACCGCACTACCTCGTAAGGAATCAGATCACAATTAGACAAAAAGGAATTTTAGGAGTCGTACCTTTGGTTGCACATTGCTGGTCGCCAAGCTCAATAACCTAATGTTTCTGTTTCTCTCCAGGTGTCCATCATTGGTGCCATGTGCAGCAGCAGTAGCTCTCCCACACATCAGGGCATTGACTGGCTTCTTCTCAGGTTCTGTGCTGCCATCCTGTGTGCTATGGTTCTGGTTGTGGCTGCCACTCAGACAGCACGTGTACTGGACAGAAAATTCTTGTCCTGATGGGCCCAGAATGAACACTGCTCGTCCTTCTTCCGACCTGATGAGGAGTTCACCGCAACTTCCAAGCTCGCCAATGCAGGAACACAATTCAGGCCACTTCATATCTAAGTCGAGACTGAAAAAAGGCTGTGGAACGGTGAGCAGGGACATTAAAATCCCAGCTGGAATGCAGTTTGAGAAGACGCGTGCCTACCTTTTTGTGGTCAACAGGAATGAGCTCATCAGGCAGATATGGTTGACTTGCATATGTATTCCTAAATGTCAGTGCACCAACTATCATTTCCTACCAAACACATTGAGCGTATCAACATACCGAACACAGACAGCAATGTCCACATTTTTATCAGCGCAAAGTACAGTATAGTGAGTATTTTAAACCATGTATAGGGTTACCTGAAAACACATTTCACTATCTAAATAATATGAGTACTGTTTCGGTACTATTTAGAATCCACTTTAAAGCAAGAGTCTTGTTTCTGTTTTCTCTGAGTAAAAACCTTATAAGTGCTGATCGTGAATCGGGTCCTTTGTCGCACCCTGTCCCCAGTCAGCGGAGAGTCCCCGGAAGGTTTAACCAGGATGAATTCACTACCACACGGTGATAGCTGTAAATGGACGTCGTTTTTGTAACGGACTTCCACAGACTCGTCTTCATACATGATCATCAAGCTGGTATTTCCGTTGCATTCCATCATTAAACAACTAATACACAATAATTATTACAACTGGGGACTTTATCACCCAGCTGATGCAAAAGTTGAAAATCAAACTTGGTGCGCTGCGTCGCTTAACGCACACGTCATCAACTGGGGACGCGTGTAGATGTGTGTGTGCTCCACGCGTTCGCCGATAGGTGGCAGTAATGGAACTCTAAGATGCCCGATGAGCAACGAAGAAGCGGAGCAGCGACTCGAGATCGTCTGTGCTCGCCAGATGTGTCGGTGCTGGAGGGAATAAAGTGAGACTTTGCAATGGGAAAACCTTCCAAACCTTCTCTGTGCACCAGCTGCAAGCTGCAATGAAGGTGTGTTTTATGTGCGATGTCCGATTAATGTGCGTTTCCACGAGTGTCAGCAGCGACGTTAGCCGATGTTTCCCTATTGGCAACGAACGCCGAGAAGCGCATCATCGGCTTATTAAGATCGAGACCACACAGTAATATAAAAAGACCTTCTGGGCGTCATTAGATTGCTTTAAAACATTTCAAATGGGGCATATTTAACGTATAGTTCTTTGGGCGATAGCGTGTTTTGATAGTTCTAGCTACTTTCTCGTGTCTGCACTTTAGTTTTTATTGTGCAGTCATACTTCCATTGTGCTTAGTTCAACTATGCACTATATAAATCTACCATATATAACTATATGAAGCTGTTTTTGTGGACTCGTTCATCCGTTATTAGTATGAGTGACAATGGTTTGGCTGTCAGACAGGGGCCTCGTCCATGTGGGCTTCATGCTGCGCTTTGATGAGTGAAGTCATGGGCACAGGGGCCGTCCGGGGCCCGCAGCCAGCGTTTGGGGCCGCTGCGGGGCTCTTCAGGTTCGCCCCCGGGGCGGGCTACTCCACCTACCCGCCAGCCGGGTCGGGGGGCAGCGGGCTGGTGTGCAAGGCCTGTGGTCAGCTGTTCTCAGTCTTCAGGCGGAAGGTAGGCGAAGATTTGGTGGATTCATCTTTCATGGAATTTCAAGCATTTTGCATAAAGTGGGACTGGGATGAGGATGACAGTTTTATTTCTTCAAAGGCTTCAGTGATCTAATGTAATCTGTTTATTCCCTCGTAGATGACAAGGATCATGATCTTTCCTTTAACCCTCGAACGCTAACGTTCCAGCAAGCCTAGCGCCACCAAATACATACCGTAATTTCTGGACTACAGAGCGCACCTGATTAAAAGCCGCATAATCTAATTTTAGAAACAAAATCAATTTTGTACTTATACAAGCCGCACCGCATTATAAGCCGCAGGTATCCCACGTAGTAACATGAAAGATTAGATGGAAAACATTCAGTACCGGTGGATGTTTTATTACCGTAAGAGACGAGTCACTGACGAGCGACAGACGGGTCAGAAACAACAGCCACTCTTTCACTTGTGTGTTTATCCAGAGACCTTAAATCCAGTTTTCATCACGTCAGGATTTTTGAACTTTTCTTTTAATTTAATCATTTTAGCAACATAAACAAATATCTTCTACCTGTAAATGCTTTTTCCAAACGTGTCTGTAACACAGCTACCGTGAAATATACGTTTGATCAGCTACACACTAATTACCCTGTTTATGCTTTTTTATTCAAACAATGAACATCTAAACTCCCTCATGGCCTCTGTGTGCTGACCCAGTCTGCCAGAACCTTCTCAAGCTCATTGACCCAGTCTGCCAGAACCTTCTCAAGCTCGTTGACCCAGTCTGCCAGAACCTTCTCAAGCTCGCTGACCCAGTCTGCCAGAACCTTCTCAAGCTCGTTGACCCAGTCTGCCAGAACCTTCTCAAGCTCGTTTACCCAGTCTGCCAGAACCTTCTCAAGCTCGTTGACCCAGTCTGCCAGAACCTTCTCAAGCTCGTTGACCCAGTCTGCCAGAACCCTCTCAAGCTCGTTGACCCAGTCTTTCAGAACCTTCTCAAGCTCGTTGACCCAGTCTGCCAGAACCTTCTCAAGCTCATTGACCCAGTCTGCCAGAACCTTCTCAAGCTCGTTGACCCAGTCTGCCAGAACCTTCTCAAGCTCGTTGACCCAGGCTTCCAGAACCTTCTCAAGCTCGTTGACCCAGTCTGCCAGAACCTTCTCAAGCTCGTTGACCCAGTCTGCCAGAACCTTCTCAAGCTCGTTGACCCAGGCTTCCAGAACCTTCTCAAGCTCGTTTACCCAGTCTGCCAGAACCTTCTCAAGCTCGTTGACCCAGTCTTTCAGAACCTTCTCAAGCTCGTTGACCCAGGCTTCCAGAACCCTCTCAAGCTCGTTGACCCAGTCTTCCAGAACCTTCTCAAGCTCGTTGACCCAGTCTTCCAGAACCTTCTCAAGCTCGTTGACCCAGGCTTCCGGAACCTTCTCAAGCTCGTTGACCCAGTCTTTCAGAACCCTCTCAAGCTCGTTGACCCAGTCTTCCAGAACCTTCTCAAGCTCGTTGACCCAGGCTTCCAGAACCTTCTCAAGCTCGGGCCACCTGCGATGTTTAAAAGCTTTTGTCGTCTTTTTGCTTTGGATCAATTCTTCAGGCGGCGTCTCCACCTTCTCGCCATTGATTACCGTAATACCAAGATTACGTGCGGCAGCTCGATTTTCTTCTTCAGCCGCCAGAGTGATCACTTTTTACTTAAAAGTCGCATCATAAGCTTTTCTTCTAGTATTTTCCACGTTGATGAGGGTTAGTAAAAATGGCTGATTCACAATAGCTGTGATAGTGCAGCACAAAACCCATAAATTAGCCGCAGTGTTTAAAGTGTAGGAAAAAGTAGCATCTTATAGTCCGGAAATTACGGTAATTAAGATGAATTCTGAATGAATGTCTGCTTTTTCTCATCCTGTGTTTTAATGAAATGGCTCGTCAAACGATTATTATACGAGCTGATGGCTGAAGTGATTTTTCCACTCTTCTTTTGACAGTACGTCTGCTGTGACTGTAAACGGACCTTCTGCACGCTTTGCTCCTTGCTGCAAGAAAACCTGCGTTTTTGTGCCACGTGTCATTTGCTAAAGACAACAGCATTTCAGCGGGCCAGGCTGATGCACTTACGAGTCAGGGACCTGCGTCAGTACCTGCTGCTCCACAGCATCCCCATCGACACCTGTCGAGAAAAAGAAGACCTGGTAGAGTTGGTTCTGTGTCACCAACCTGTGGAAGAAGAGCAGCATACCGATGGGGGCAGCCTTCACTCACATCCATCTCCCCCGCCAACACCTTCGGCCACACAGTCCACGTCGGAGCTGTCTGCCTTTGCTGCTTCTCAGGATGAGCTGCTCAGCAGGAGTGATGGCGCCGGTACCAGTCGGGTATGTGTTCTGTACATGGGATTAGATGGAGTTCATGTATACACATATGGATCTCTCTCTCTCTAGATATATAGGTAAAAACGGGCTTTTAGGGGGCACCTCATGTTTCTTTTCAGAAAACATGCACCTCTTTACCAGGGTTATGATCAGACACAACATAGTCTTTTTATGTGTAGTGACATGACTGCTGCTGTATTATAGGATACAGCTGATGCCACATCCGCCTCTCTCCTCAACCTGGACAGCAGTGAACACACCCCTGAGCTTCGTTGAGGTCCATTCACCTGGACTATATCATTTTGTGACTATTTGTTCATAGTCAACTATAGGAAAATGGGTTTCAGTTCCGCCCAGGGGCTGATAGTCATGCACTTTCTCTGAAATATGCTCTCACTTTCGGGTTAGGCTTGATTTTGTTGCTCTCTTGACCAGAGACCAGGGGCCACACTTCCAAAGACTTGCGTGGATTTCATACTAAACCTGGTGTACGTGGAAAGCCAGAAAAGTACCTACACACAAAACATTCAGATGTCTGAAACTGTGCGTTCTCCTAATTCCACGCACGTCAGATTTTATTAGTGTGAGCACAAGTTAGAGCACCACGCCGTCGATTACATATGCTAATAAGATGGTGGGGTTCCCCTCTGGGGGAGGGGGGGGGTAGAGAGGAGAGGGGTAGAGGAGAGGAGAAGGAGAGTGAAGGGGAGAGGAGAGGAGGGGAGAGGAGGGGAGGGGAGGGGAGGGGAGAGGAGAGGAAACCATGACCCAGTGGGGTACCAGAGGCCTGTCAGGTGATCATGTTTCCGGACCCCGGCAGCCTCGGCCTATAGCAGCACAGCTAAGTTGTGACCTAACGATTAGACGACCCCCTAAGGATGATAATCTGTCTGTCTATGATAATAACTGGAACTACTGAATTAGTAGCAATAAGCTTTTTCAAAGAGGAGGTTTTAAGTCTGATCTTAAAGTAGCGATGGAGTCAGCCTCCCGTACCTGGACAGGGAGCTGGTTCCATAGCTGGAGGGCTTGGTAGCTAAATGCTCGGCCCCCCATTCTACCCCTAGAGACTCTGGGGGCCACAAGTAGACCAGCATTCTGAGAGCGGAGCGGTCTATTGGGCTGGTAAGGTGTCACTAGCTCCTCCAGGTAGGATGGAGCTAGGCCTCTGAGGACCTGGTAGGTCAAAAGAAGGGTTTTAAAAATGATTCTAAATTTAACGGGCTAACCCTAACCCTAACCCGAACCTAACCCTAACTGCAGCCAGTTAACCCTAACCCAGTTAACCCCAACCCCAACCTTCTCCCTAACCCTTCTATCCAGAAGGCTCCTTCAGTTCTGAGTTCGCTGGGGACCCAGCTTGAACATATAGCCCCTTTCTCCAAACTGCCTTGGTTAACCTGTTCTCCCCCATGTTCTCCTCCTCCATGTTCTGCACCTCCTCCCCCCTGTCCTCCCCCTCCCCCCTGTCCTCCCCCCTGTTCTCCTCCTCCTCCCTGTCCTCCTCCCTGTCCTCCTCCTCCCCCATGTTCTCCTCCTCCTCCTCCCTGTTCTCCTCCTTCCCCTCGTCCTTCCCCTGTTCTCCTCCTCCTCCCTGTCCTCCCCCCCCCCCCGTCCTCCCCCTGTTCTCCTCCTTCCCCCCGTCCTCCTTCCCGCCCCTTGGCCCTTGGCCCATGGCCTTTGGCCCATGGCCCATGGCCCTTGGCCCATGGCCCTTGGCCCATGGCCCTTGGCCCTTGGCCCATGGCCCTTGGCCCATGGCCCTTGGCCCTTGGCCTATGGCCTATGGCCCATGGCCCATGGCCCTTGGCCCATGGCCCTTGGCCCTTGGCCCATGGCCCTTGGCCCTTGGCCCATGGCCCATGGCCCATGGCCCATGGCCCATGGCCCATGGCCCATGGCCCATGGCCCTTGGCCCTTGGCCCATGGCCCTTGGCCCATGGCCTTTGGCCCATGGCCTATGGCCCATGGCCTATGGCGTCATGCATGTACCGTCAATATCAGTGGCCCACTGGGCTCAACACATGAAGGGAGTTACCCCCCAGTTCCCCCTGTCACATTATTTTAATATTATTTTATATGATTCCATGTTTGCACACTTTAGGCGCTTTTATACCTTGATTGCTCTTGCACACATGATAGAAGGCTAAGAATGTTCTTCCCTGTGCTTCAGGTGAGTCCTCCGGCCCAGCGCCGAGCCAGAGCGTCTCTCTCCGATGTTTCCAGCATCAGGGACATTGAGAGCTTGTCTGTCAGGCATCTGAAGGAGATCTTGGCCAAGAATTTTGTCAATTATTCAGGCTGCTGTGAGAAGTGGGAGCTGGTGGAGCGTGTCAGTCGACTCTACAGGGACAGGGAGAAGAACAGGACATCCGGTGGGTATTACCTCTTCAGGAACCTCTAGAATGATCTCAAACTTAACCTGAAAGGAGCAGTTGTTCACCTTTTATGTCCCTTGATTAATAACTAACCCAAAGTTAGTAGCAGAAATTCCTCAATATTTTTTGGATCGTGGAGATTGTGAGCAGACCTGTAGCTCCAGCTAAGCTGTCAACAGATGTGTGGGCAGCCCTCGATCAGAGAGTAAATGAGCTCGTAAATGAGTTCCAGACTCTTGGAGGTGAGGCTTATTTGGTTATCCATCCCATATCATCCCATGTCCATCCCATATTATCCCATATCATCCCATATCCATCCCATATCATCCCATGTCCATCCCATATCCATCCCATATCCACCCCATATCCATCCCATGTCCATCCCATATCCATCCCATGTCCATCCCATGTCCATCCCATATCATCCCATGTCCATCCCATATCCATCCCATATCCACCCCATATCCATCCCATGTCCATCCCATATCCATCCCATGTCCATCCCATGTCCATCCCATGTCCATCCCATATCCATCCCATGTCCATCCCATATCCATCCCATGTCCATCCCATGTCCATCCCATGTCCATCCCATGTCCATCCCATATCCATCCCATGTCCATCCCATATTATCCCATGTCCATCCCATGTCCATCCCATGTCCATCCCATATCATCCCATGTCCATCCCATGTCCATCCCATGTCCATCCCATATCCATCCCATGTCCATCCCATATCATCCCATATCCATCCCATATCCATCCCATGTCCATCCCATATCCATCCCATGTCCATCCCATATCCATCACATATTATCCCATGTCCATCCCATGTCCATCCCATGTCCATCCCATGTCCATCCCATATTATCCCATATCCATCCCATGTCCATCCCATATTATCCCATATCCATCCCATGTCCACCCCATATCCATCCCATGTCCACCCCATATCCATCCCATGTCCACCCCATGTCCACCCCATGTCCACCCCATGTCCATCCCATGTCCATCCCATGTCCATCCCATATCCATTCCATATCCATTCCATATCCATCCCATGTCCATCCCATGTCCATCCCATGTCCATTCCATATCATCCCATGTCCATCCCATGTCCATCCCATGTCCATCCCATGTCCATCCCATATCCATCCCATGTCCATCCCATATCCATCCCATGTCCATCCCATATCATCCCATATCCATCCCATGTCCATCCCATGTCCATCCCATGTCCATCCCATATTATCCCATATTATCCCATATCCATCCCATGTCCACCCCATATCCATCCCATGTCCACCCCATATCCATCCCATGTCCACCCCATGTCCATCCCATGTCCATCCCATATCCATTCCATATCCATCCCATGTCCATCCCATGTCCATCCCATGTCCATCCCATGTCCATCCCATATTATCCCATATCCATCCCATGTCCATCCCATATTATCCCATATCCATCCCATGTCCACCCCATATCCATCCCATGTCCACCCCATATCCATCCCATGTCCATCCCATGTCCATCCCATGTCCATCCCATATCCATTCCATATCCATTCCATATCCATCCCATGTCCATCCCATGTCCATCCCATATCCATTCCATATCATCCCATATCCATCCCATGTCCATCCCATGTCCATCCCATATTATCCCATGTCCATTCCATATCATCCCATATCCATCCCATGTCCATCCCATATTATCCCATATCCATCCCATGTCCATCCCATATTATCCCATGTCCACCCCATGTCCACCCCATGTCCATCCCATGTCCATCCCATATCCATCCCATGTCCATCCCATATCATCCCATATCCATCCCATGTCCATCCCATATCATCCCATGTCCATCCCATGTCCATCCCATGTCCATCACATATTATCCCATGTCCATCCCATGTCCATCCCATGTCCATCCCATATCATCCCATGTCCATCCCATGTCCATCACATATTATCCCATGTCCATCCCATATCATCCGATGTCCATCCCATATTATCCCATGTCCATCCCATATTATCCCATGTCCATCCCATATCATCCCATGTCCATCCCATATTATCCCATGTCCATCCCATATCATCCCATGTCCATCCCATATCATCCCATGTCCATCCCATATTATCCCATGTCCATCCCATATTATCCCATGTCCATCCCATATTATCCCATGTCCATCCCATATCATCCCATGTCCATCCCATATCATCCCATGTCCATCCCATATCATCCCATGTCCATCCCATATCATCCCATATCATCCCATATCCATCCCATATTATCCCATGTCCATCCCATATCATCCCATATCATCCCATATCCATCCCATATCATCCCATGTCCATCCCATATCATCCCATATCATCCCATATCCATCCCATGTCCATCCCATATCCATCCCATATTATCCCATGTCCACCCCATATCCATCCCATGTCCACCCCATATCCATCCCATATCCATCCCATGTCCATCCCATATCCATCCCATATTATCCCATGTCCACCCCATATCCATCCCATGTCCACCCCATATCCATCCCATATCCATCCCATGTCCACCCCATATCCATCCCATGTCCATCCCATATCCATCCCATGTCCATCCCATATCCATTCCATATCCATCCCATGTCCATCCCATGTCCATCCCATATTATCCCATATTATCCCATATCCATCCCATATTATCCCATGTCCACCCCATATCCATCCCATGTCCACCCCATATCCACCCCATGTCCATCCCATATCCATCCCATGTCCATCCCATGTCCATCCCATGTCCATCCCATGTCCATCCCATATCCATCCCATGTCCATCCCATATCATCCCATATCCATCCCATGTCCATCCCATGTCCATCCCATGTCCATCCCATATCCATCCCATGTCCATCCCATATCCATCCCATATCCATCCCATATCCATCCCATATCCATCCCATGTCCATCCCATATCCATCCCATGTCCATCCCATATCCATCACATATCATCCCATGTCCATCCCATGTCCATCCCATGTCCATCCCATGTCCATCCCATATTATCCCATATCCATCCCATGTCCATCCCATATTATCCCATATCCATCCCATGTCCACCCCATATCCATCCCATGTCCACCCCATATCCATCCCATGTCCACCCCATGTCCATCCCATATCCATTCCATATCATCCCATATCCATCCCATATCCATCCCATGTCCATCCCATGTCCATCCCATATCCATCCCATGTCCATCCCATATCATCCCATATCATCCCATATCCATCCCATGTCCATCCCATATTATCCCATATCCATCCCATGTCCATCCCATATTATCCCATGTCCACCCCATGTCCACCCCATGTCCATCCCATGTCCATCCCATGTCCATCCCATATCCATCCCATATCCATCCCATGTCCATCCCATATCATCCCATATCCATCCCATGTCCATCCCATATCATCCCATGTCCATCCCATGTCCATCACATATTATCCCATGTCCATCCCATGTCCATCCCATGTCCATCCCATATCATCCCATGTCCATCCCATGTCCATCACATATTATCCCATGTCCATCCCATATTATCCCATGTCCATCCCATATCATCCCATGTCCATCCCATATTATCCCATGTCCATCCCATATCATCCCATGTCCATCCCATATCATCCCATGTCCATCCCATATCATCCCATGTCCATCCCATGTCCATCCCATATTATCCCATGTCCATCCCATATTATCCCATGTCCATCCCATATTATCCCATGTCCATCCCATATTATCCCATGTCCATCCCATATCATCCCATGTCCATCCCATATTATCCCATGTCCATCCCATATTATCCCATGTCCATCCCATATTATCCCATGTCCATCCCATATTATCCCATGTCCATCCCATATTATCCCATGTCCATCCCATATTATCCCATGTCCATCCCATATTATCCCATGTCCATCCCATATTATCCCATGTCCATCCCATGTCCATCCCATGTCCATCCCATGTCCATCCCATGTCCATCCCATGTCCATCCCATATCATCCCATATCCATTCCATATCCATTCCATATCCATTCCATATCCATCCCATGTCCATCCCATGTCCATCCCATATCCATTCCATATCATCCCATATCCATCCCATGTCCATCCCATGTCCATCCCATATTACCCCATATCCATCCCATGTCCACCCCATATCCATCCCATGTCCATCCCATGTCCATCCCATATCCATCCCATATCCATCCCATGTCCATCCCATGTCCATCCCATATCCATTCCATATCATCCCATATCCATCCCATGTCCATCCCATGTCCATCCCATGTCCATCCCATATTATCCCATGTCCATCCCATGTCCATCCCATATCATCCCATGTCCATCCCATATCATCCCATGTCCATCCCATATTATCCCATGTCCATCCCATGTCCATCCCATGTCCATCCCATGTCCATCCCATGTCCATCCCATATCATCCCATATCCATTCCATATCCATCCCATGTCCATCCCATATCCATTCCATATCATCCCATATCCATCCCATGTCCATCCCATGTCCATCCCATGTCCATCCCATATTACCCCATATCCATCCCATGTCCACCCCATATCCATCCCATGTCCATCCCATGTCCATCCCATGTCCATCCCATATCCATCCCATATCCATCCCATGTCCATCCCATATCCATCCCATGTCGATCCCATATTATCCCATATCCATCCCATGTCCATCCCATATTATCCCATGTCCACCCCATGTCCACCCCATGTCCATCCCATATCCATCCCATGTCCATCCCATATCATCCCATATCCATCCCATGTCCATCCCATATCATCCCATGTCCATCCCATGTCCATCACATATTATCCCATGTCCATCCCATGTCCATCACATATCATCCCATGTCCATCCCATGTCCATCCCATATCATCCCATGTCCATCCCATGTCCATCACATATTATCCCATGTCCATCCCATATCATCCGATGTCCATCCCATGTCCATCCCATATTATCCCATGTCCATCCCATATCATCCCATATCATCCCATGTCCATCCCATGTCCATCCCATGTCCATCCCATGTCCATCCCATATTATCCCATGTCCATCCCATATTATCCCATGTCCATCCCATATTATCCCATGTCCATCCCATATCATCCCATGTCCATCCCATATTATCCCATGTCCATCCCATATTATCCCATGTCCATCCCATATCATCCCATGTCCATCCCATATCATCCCATGTCCATCCCATATTATCCCATGTCCATCCCATGTCCATCCCGTGTCCATCCCGTGTCATTTGAACAGAAGCTGTTCTAATAATAGAGCAGCTTCTGTTATTCCAGCTCCTCCCGTAACCCTAACCCTCCCCTAACCCTAACCCTCTAACCCTCTAACCCTAACCCTAACCCTCTAACCCTAACCCTAACCCTCCCCTAACCCTAACCCTCTAACCCTAACCCTAACCCTGTTATTCCAGCTCCTCCCCTAACCCTCCCCTAACCCTAACCCTAACCCCTAACCCTAACCCTAACCCTAATAATAGAGCAGCTTCTGTTATTCCAGCTCCTCCCGTAACCCTAACCCTCCCCTAACCCTAACCCTCCCCTAACCCTAACCCTGTTATTCCAGCTCCTCCCCTAACCCTAACCCTCCCCTAACCCTAACCCTCCCCTAACCCTAACACTAACGCTCCCCTAACCCTAACCCTCCCCTAACCCTAACACTAACCCTCCCCTAACCCTAACCCTAACCCCTAACCCTAACCCTAACCCTAATAATAGAGCAGCTTCTGTTATTCCAGCTCCTCCCGTAACCCTAACCCTCCCCTAACCCTAACCCTCCCCTAACCCTAACCCTGTTATTCCAGCTCCTCCCCTAACCCTAACCCTCCCCTAACCCTAACCCTCCCCTAACCCTAACACTAACGCTCCCCTAACCCTAACCCTCCCCTAACCCTAACCCTCCCCTAACCCTAACCCTCCCCTAACCCTAACCCTAACCCTCCCCTAACCCTAACCCTCCCCTAACCCTAACCCTAACACTAACCCTAACCCTCCCCTAACCCTCCCCTAACCCTAACCCTCCCCTAACCCTCCCCTAACCCTAACCCTCCCCTAACCCTCCCCTAACCCTAACCCTAACACTAACCCTAACCCTCCCCTAACCCTCCCCTAACCCTAACCCTCCCCTAACCCTAACCCTCCCCCTAACCCTAACACTAACCCTCCCCTAACCCTCCCCTAACCCTAACCCTAACCCTCCCCTAACTCTAACCCTCCCCTAACCCTAACCCTCCCCCTAACCCTAACCCTAACCCTCCCCTAACCCTAACCCTAACCCTAACCCTAACACTAACACTCTCTATTTTAATAGATGACGGGAGTTTCATGTGATCTTCTGCAGTTCCAGAACATTGATCCAATATGACATCAGTCATTAATCACCCATTAATCTGATGCTCAACCATGATGGACACCCATGTTCTCCTCCTCCTCCCCCCTGTTCTCCTCCTCCTCCCCCCTGTTCTCCTCCTCCTCCCCCATGTTCTCCTCCTCCCCCATGTTCTCCTCCTCCTCCCCCCCTGTCCTCCACCCTGTTCTCCTCCTCCCCCATGTTCTCCTCCTCCTCCTCCCCCTGTTCTCCCCCATGTTCTCCTCCTCCATGTTCTGCACCTCCTCCCCCCTGTCCTCCCCCTCCCCCCTGTCCTCCCCCCTGTTCTCCTCCTCCTCCCTGTCCTCCTCCCTGTCCTCCTCCTCCCCCATGTTCTCCTCCTCCTCCTCCCTGTTCTCCTCCTTCCCCTCGTCCTTCCCCTGTTCTCCTCCTCCTCCCTGTCCTCCCCCCCCCCCGTCCTCCCCCTGTTCTCCTCCTTCCCCCCGTCCTCCTTCCCGCCCCCCCCACCCCCCCCCACCCTCCAGGCGGTGCCCAGGGGCCCCTGCCGGCCCAGGACGAGGCCCTGTGCAGGATCTGCATGGATGCCGTGCTGGACTGTGTCCTCCTGGAGTGTGGCCACATGGTGACCTGCACCAGGTGTGGCCAGAGGATGAAGGAGTGTCCCATCTGCCGGCAGCATGTGGTCAGAGCCGTGCACGTCTTCAAGTCCTGATGCATCACGACCACACCACCGTCCAACAAAGGTGTCCCAGGTTCGGTTCTCAGAAAGATTTCTTTAGGGAACGTTTGTATCACCAGAATTGTCTCCTCCTTTGGGAATAGACTATATGGGAATATATATCCGATATCTGAGTGTGTCCAGGTGGGGATTTCACTGATCTGACACAAATGAACAGGTTTCATGTTTAAACACAGTTTACGTTTCTGAATATTAACTTCAGAAATACAATATTTTATTTTTAATATTTTTACAAATAAAAGCCATCAAGTTCATCTGCCTATAAACTGTGGCCAGTATTCCCAAAGGTTGGTTCTTCTCTGAAGGTTTCACACACGGCGCCGCTCCGCAGGACCTGGGGGGAACTTACACGCCTCAGAGTCACGTTACACGCCTCAGAGTCACGTTACACGCCTCAGAGTCACGTTACACGCCTCAGAGTCACGTTACACGCCTCAGAGTCACGGTTACACGCCTCAGAGTCACGTTACACGCCTCGGAGTCACGTTACACGCCTCGGAGTCACGGTTACACGCCTCGGAGTCACGGTTACACGCCTCGGAGTCACGGTTACACGCCTCGGAGTCACGGTTACACGCCCCGGAGTCACGGTTACACGCCTCGGAGTCACGTTACACGCCTCGGAGTCACGTTACACGCCTCGGAGTCACGGTTACACGCCCCGGAGTCGCGGTTACACGCCTCGGAGTCACGTTACACGCCTCGGAGCCACGGTTACACGCCTCAGAGTCACGGTTACACGCCTCGGAGCCACGGTTACACGCCTCAGAGTCACGGTTACACGCCTCGGAGTCACGGTTACACGCCTCGGAGTCACGTTACACGCCTCGGAGCCACAGTTACACGCCTCAGAGTCACGGTTACACGCCTCGGAGCCACGGTTACACGCCTCAGAGCCACGGTTACACGCCTCAGAGTCACGGTTACACGCCTCGGAGTCACGGTTACACGCCTCAGAGTCACGTTACACGCCTCAGAGTCACGGTTACTCGCCTCAGAGTCACGGTTACTCGCCTCGGAGTCACGGTTACACGCCTCAGAGTCACGTTACACGCCTCAGAGTCACGGTTACACGCCTCAGAGTCACAGTTACACGCCCCGGAGTCACGGTTACACGCCTCAGAGCCACGCTTACACGCCTCAGAGCCACCGTTACACGCCTCAGAGTCACGGTTACACGCCTCGGAGTCACGGTTACACGCCTCGGAGTCACGGTTACACGCCTCGGAGTCACGGTTACACGCCTCGGAGTCACGGTTACACGCCTCGGAGTCACGTTACACGCCTCAGAGTCACGTTACACGCCTCAGAGTCACGTTACACGCCTCAGAGTCACGGTTACACGCCTCAGAGTCACGGTTACACGCCCCGGAGTCACGGTTACACGCCTCGGAGTCACGGTTACACGCCTCGGAGTCACGGTTACACGCCCCGGAGTCACGGTTACACGCCTCAGAGCCACGGTTACACGCCTCAGAGTCACGGTTATACGCCTCAAATGTGTTAGCAGGAAGTAGCGTTACTATAGTTGCTGCACCATTGATCACAAAGCAGTGCTGGTGGCTGAGATGGTGCTGGTACTGGTGCTGGTGCTTGTACTGGTACTGGTACTGGTGCTGGTACTGGTGCTTGTACTGGTACTGGTACTGGTACTGGTGCTTGTACTGGTACTGGTACTGGTACTGGTGCTTGTACTGGAATGGATGGCTGCCATCCACTCAGTATTCCTAAAGTTGGCCTAAATGGAGACCTGCTGTTTGTATTTTGACATTCATTTCAGTTTTTGAATCAAAGAGCCGTTTTGGAAGGTTAAAACTGACCGTAGCCGTTATCTCTATTAGCTGTTAGCTCTGTTAGCAGTTAGCTCTGTTATAAAAGGTGCTAACACCTAGCGTACCATCACTCCTGACGAGGGAGTCTAATGATGTCTCGATCTATTGGTGCATTTACATGTATACGAGTAATGTAATAACCTATTTCTATATCTATAAATACTGTGTATATATATATATATATATATATATATATATAACATTCCATAACAAAATAAGAATGAGTGCCATGTGCATCCATATATGGACACCTATGAAATGTAAGCTATATAACTTCTATTTGATTTCAGTTGTGTGACATCACGTGATTAAATTGTCCCGTGTGACCATGGGCTGCTTTGATTTCCCTCATCACTTTGTTGTTTTCCTCTTTGATCTTGGAGGAGCTGAACCCAACCGAACGGACCAACATGAGCAGGACCTGAACAAAAATGATGTGCAGTGAAATAAAACTCTTGCTGAATATTATACGTCAGGATTTAGTGCACCAAATAAAATGATGTTTCTCAACACAGCCGTTCCATCAAATGAGCTCCCAGATCTCCGATTGCCTTGATTAAGGACCTCTAAATCAAGGAAGTGCGGCCAAGGGCCTCGACGTCTTATTGTCAGGAAACCGTTGCAGCTTTGAAAGACTCATCATTATTACAGAATCCAGCTGTCACTTTTCCACCCAACATGCTAACTGTGCTATCAACCAGTCAACGGAAGAAAGGACAGATGCTGCTCAGTGGTTGGCAGCTAGTTGGCAGGCTCACCTTTACCCAACAGGCTGCCATCCAATAATCGAGTTATTTACATCACACCCGTGAGCCTTTCTCTAAAGGGGAGTTCCTCAAGGAGTGCATGGAGACAGCAGCTATTTAAATTTAAAAAAATAAGAGGGTTGAGGGGTAAATTGGGATTATCACGCAGGACTGTGTTGAGCTGATGGAGGAATATTTAGCGCGCCAGCTCGGGCCATGGAATCCCTCGCTCAACGTTACCACAGATCCAGGAGCCGGTGAGAGAGGACAACCCTGGGCAGGAAGGCATTTTCTTATGCTGCATATTTCACCAGGAAGCGCTTTGACCACAAAGTGAAGCCAGTTATAAAACTTGATTCAAACAAGGGGACTTCAGCATCGTCGCTTTATTCAATTTCTTGAAGAAGCTGAGGCCGATCACCAAGACTCCCTAACCCCCTAACCCTAACCCTAACCCACCACTCCGATGTCCGCTGGTTAAGTTTGGGGACGGTGTCAACGAGTGTGGGAGCTGAAACAGGAAGAAGGCTGACAATTATCCTGAGATGAATGACAGGTTGGCTTTTGATTTTCCCAGGTACGGGAGGCTGACTCCATCGCTACTTTTAAGATCAAACTTAAAACCTCCTCTTTGATGAAGCTTATTGTTACTAATTCAGTAGTTCCAGTTACTATCATAGACAGACAGATTATCAGTCTTAGGGGGTCTAATCATTAGGTCACATCTTAGCTGTGCTGCTATAGGCCGAGGCTGCCGGGGTCCGGAAACATGATCACCTGACAGGCCTCTGTCACCCCACTGGCTCATGGTCTCCTCTCCTCTCCTCTCCTCTCCCTCTCCCTCTCCCTCTCCCTCTCCCCTCCCTCTCCCTCTCCCTCTCCCCTCCCTCTCCCCTCCCCTCCCTCTCCTCTCCTCTCCTTGATATGTGTCCACCAGCCAAAATGTTTGCCCACCCTGGGTTAGAATCACAGGTTAGGGTTAGGTTTAAATTAGGCTTAGCGTTAGGAGAAGGTTGAGGTTAGGGTTCAGGGCTTAGGGCTAGGATAGGGGAATGTACCCTGCCTCCTATGTGAGACAGGTAGAGCACGGTCCTCCACCCAACAGACCTCCCATAACCAGGGTTATTGGGTGTTGACGGGCACGCTGGCGGCTCTGCCATAGCGCACCTCTGTCCAACCCGGCCACATAAATCAAAGTAAGTATGAATGTTTTAAAACTAAAAGTGCTTTCCAAAAAATGGGAAAGGAAGAGTTGTTTTTAAAAAATTTTTAAGGTTTTGTGCTTTTTTTTCGAAAAGGTAAGTAAATTAAATCCAAAATTGAATAAAGGCATTCAATAACTAAAGAGTGTGGACGTTTGGACCCGGTGTGGGTCTCCTTCCGGCCAGGCACACTCAATAAGCCAAAGCCGTTGGCGGTGTGGAGTTCGGCCCACGTCGACGTTAATTGCTAATTAGTTGCAGCCTTTGCTAATTAGTTGCAGCCTTTGGCGGCAGTGGCGCTGCCCTTAAAAGGAGGCTGTGGCGCAGCTTCCGGGCGCAGCTCACCTGGTCGGCGCACCTGGCTGCCGTACGGTCGGCTCGTGCTGCCTTGTACGTGGCGGGGTCTCCTCTCTTCATCAGAGTTGGGGAGCGTCTCAGAGCTCAGCTGTTCGGCCATGATCGATAACGCCACGGTGGCGCGGCGTGCGTGTTCCTCGCCCTGGGAGGATTCTCCCTCACCTGTCGGTATGTAGTGGCTGCTCTTTTCTCCCATAGCTGGGAATTATTGGGACTATAACTGTTCCTTATGGCAGGAGGACTGTGACGACTCTGGCGCGCCCTCCTCTCGCCGTTGTTGGCCCCCTGCTGGTTTGCCATCCGCGTCCACGGCCCATCGCGCACAGCTTCATCCTTGAGCTGTGCGTTAGCGTGCGGGACAGGTATGATTGTGCGTGGCACAAGTTTTGAAGTGAGTAAATTGCGCCTCCTAGGAGGAACAGGATCCCTTTTTCTTGGTTTCATGTTGTGTTTGGGGTTGGCTTGTGTTTCCTTATTGTGGGTTTAATTAATATGCGTACATGTTCCACTTCCTAATTAGTTACTGATCATCCTACCCGGTGTGGGGCGGGTTTTTAGCAACTAGTGTTGGAGAAAATCTCCAGAAATAAAATGATTCTTTGTACATTGGACTACTGTCCCACCCTCATCAGTAACAACCTTTGCTTTAACCCTTGCTCTCCTGGGGGGTGGTATTTATGTGTGTGGGGGGGCGCATTTATGTAGGGAGTCATACTGAATCGAAATAAAACTTAAAACCTAATATACTGAGTCTTTGGGGTAAGGCCACAGTGATGGCTGAGACTTGGCCGTTTATACAGTTTTTGCTGTGACATCTATTTTTTTTTTTTCTTTAACCTGCTTAATGCCAAATGAAATTAACTTTAATGCATTTTAACCCGATATGTACCAAACTTGGTCTTTAACAATTTTATGTGTTAATTCATTTTTTATTTATGGAGGTTGTTAAGTTACTGTGGGGGGATAATGAATGTGTATATATTCTCTTTGGCTATTTTTTTTGACATGGATCTGTTTATGATTGAGATTCAGTATAATCCGCATAACCATAACCCTGTAGATGCAGTTGGGCAGAGCAGACTGTAAATCTGAGTGGACTGTAGGGGGGTGGAACAGGAGTGCTCAAGGCGTGATCTAGGGAGTTCTTGGTGGGGACAAAGCTCCCCAAAGCTGGAATGGTGCCAAATAAGGTAACAAAAGTGGAAGGTGCTGGTATAGTGTCTTCTACATGTTCTTGATTTCAGGTGTGTGTGACTCCAGTCCGTGTGTTGAAACCTGTCCTGGAGTACGGAGTCTGCTCCCGCCGGCCACACCTTGATGGTCTTCATTGATGGCCTGACGCGGTTGATGAGGGGTGAATACTTGGGGGTGAGGAACAAAGAAAGGTGGTCTGATTGTCCTAGGTGGGGGAGGGGTGTTGCCATATAGGCACCAGCCATGTTTGTGTAGACATGGTCCAGAGTTTTGTTTCCTCTTGTATTGCAGGAAACATGTTGGTGGAATTTTGGAAGCACAGTTTACGTTTGAATGATTGAAGTCACCCGCAACAATAAATGCAGCCTCCGGGTGGGCGGACTGTTGGCTAATAGCCGCATGAAGTTCATTCATCGCAAGAGTGGCATTAGCATCCGGGGGAATGTAAGCTGCTGTTATGATGACGGCTGTGAATTCCCGAGGCAGATGAAACGGTCTACATTTAACCATTTAAAAACTCCACGTTGGCTGAGCAGTGTCTCCTCAGAGTAGTAGAGTCGGTGCACCAGGTCTTGTTGATGTAGATGCCTAGTCCCCCACCTCAGGTCTTACTGGAGTAATCAGCTGTTCTGTGTGGAGCGCCCGGTTAGCCCGATGGCTGTGTCCGGTATGCCACTGTTTAGCCAAGTTTCCATGAGAATCATGGCATTGCAGTCCGAGAGTCTCACTGTGGTTGAGTCAGAGACGTAATTCATCCATTTTGTTTACCAAAGACCGTACGTTGGCGAGGAAAATGCTGGGAAGAGAGAGCCGATGCGGTGTTAGCCTTAGCTTAGCTATTAGCCCTCCGCCATTCCCCCTCCTCTTGTTTACGATCTCGACACCGCCTGCGAGCACTTCCGCCCGGTCGGGTAAAGTGCGTAGCCTCTGGCGTCCTGGAGATCTCGGGGATGAGTTGAAGATCGTGAAAAGTTTCCTGGCATTGCGATCTAATATCCAGAAGTTGTTCACGGGTGTAGGATGTGAACCCGAGGCTGTTCTGTATGAACAGACTAGCGAAGAGCAGGTAAATCACTGCAATTTTGCAGAAACTGGAGAGACGCCGGGCCTCGCGATGTGCTCGCGCCGCCATCTTGATAGGCGTTATACCTGTGAGCTCAACAGACTCTGGTTCAATTTGCACCTGTACTACAGGATATTGTCCTGTTATACTGGTATACGGCGCAATGGGATGATACAGCAGACCACCAGCACTATTCCTCCCAGTGCCATCCCAGCTATTTTTAAATACTTTAGCCATCCTAACTTTCCCATCCAATCCCAGAAATTCTTAACTTGGGAGTTCCAATTGGAATTTCTTACATGCTCGTCACGTACACTTCTCATTTCGTTCAGAACTCCTGTCAAACTGCCGTTGACACCTGTGTGCATTGGTATCGGAGTACAACATTCTTCCCCAATTTCATCACATATTCCCTGATCTCCTGCCATACATGATTCTATCACAATCTATTTTGCAACGCCATCATTGACGTGGCGTGCAATTGCTCCCGTACTAATGTCATTCTTTTATAGTATAATTCATGAACCTCTGATTGTACCACATATAATTTATCCAACGACTGTTTCGAGCTATATACTGAGCATTTGCAATTGAACCATAAATTGGAATCGACCCTGCTCCTCGTCCGGCTTTTATCCATGTGGAGCCTATGGCTACCTGATTTTCTGGTACACCAAATGGGACCTGATCCCATGTGATATAAATTTCATTTGTTGCTTTCCAGTCCCAATTTTCAATAGAGTCCTGGGTGTCTCTTTTTTCTAGGAGGCAGAATCACTGCCATCAGAAGGATGTAGGCGAATGTCTTTCCCAGGCGTGGGTGGGCGGTCCGGAAGCGGTGATACAGCAGGCCCAGGACTGGCAGTGGGAGTAACAACACGCTCTGAATCAGAGGAATGTGACTGGCGGAGCCGTTGGGCTGCCACCCTGGCGGACCTGCGTTCCCCATGTGGGGAACGGGAGTGAGTGCACGGGGAGCGTGAGGAAGAGGTGGTGGAGGAGCTTGAGGAGTGCGGTGGACTGTCAGCCAGAGGGTGACTATACGTCTCCCTGTCAGCATGCGCAGACTCCGATGGACCTGGAAGGTGTCCAGGGGGGTCGGGAGGTCTGTGACGGGTGCAATGGTTCTTATGGAACCAGAAGGGCTTACCTTCAACTTTTAGGGCAGTGGGGGTGGTAAGTACATCTTTAAAAGGTCCTTCCCTACGCGGTTCGTTCCACTGGCGTCTAAACACTCGTATGAACACGAGGTCCCCCACTTGAACGTCACGGACGTCAACGGGGATGCGTGTCTCGTCCGTGCTGTGGGCTTCTTTCACCTGTTGAAACACAAGTCTGTGGATTTGAGTTAATGCACGTAGGTAGTCACCCAGTTCACGCTCCAGTTGTGCTATAGCTGGACCCTCCACTGGACCTCTGATCTGGGGAAGAGGCATGGATCGACCTGTAAGCATCTCGTGAGGAGTTAGATGGGTTAGTCGGTTAGTTTGAGAACGCATAGCCATTAAGGCTATGGGCAGGGCATCCACCCATGTTAACTTTCCGTTGCCGTCAGCCATGATCTTAGCTATTTTGGTTTTCAGAACGCCATTGGCTCGTTTGACCGAAGCTTGAGACTGTGGATGGTACACACACCCGTACTTTTGCTTGATTCCTAAAAGCTTGAACATCTCCTGTATAACTTGAGAAACAAAATGTGGGCCATTATCAGAGGATATTGTATCTGGCATCCCAAATCTAGGAAACGCCTCCCTACACAGAAACCTTGCTGCAGACTTGTGGTCAGCTTTAGAGGTGGGGCATGCTTCAATCCATCTGCTGAACCTACAAACAACAACAAACATATCTTTTCCTTTCCACACGATCAATCATATCCACATAATCCATAATCAGGGGTCGAAAAGGCCCGTCCGGTAGTGGAATGTGAGCCAATGGCTGAGTGAACATCTTCCAGACATTATACTTAGGACAATGGGGACACAATGACAACTCTGTCAACCATGGGAGTCATGTATGGCGACCACCAGACTGCCTGTAACTTCCTAATGACCTGTGCTCTAGAACAGTGATCAGGTTCATGCATTTTCTTAATTGCAATGGGCAACAATGACAGAACAAAATGTCCTCGACAACCTCGCCATAACCCTGGATGGGGATGCGAGGTTCGAACAGCTCCCCTTTGTACCCAAAGGTGTTTTTCTGCTGCGGAAACTTTGTCCTGTGCTTCAATCAGTGAGGCCAAACTGGTGATGGGGGCACAATCTTCTTCAAACAACATGGGTCCTTGTATTACTTGGCCTGTTGCCTCTTTGGCTGCTTCATCCGCTAAGTTATTCCCTATGGCAATTGGTGATTTACTGTTTTGATGTGCTGCACACTTAACTATGGCCAATGCCGTGGGAAGCTGCATGGCTCGTATTAATTCGTTTACTGCTTGGCCATGTACTACAGGTGTGCCATCTGCACGCACAAAGCCTCTCTGCTTCCAAATGCTGGCATTAATGTGACACACATCGTAACCATATGCACTGTCTGTATAAATAGTTGCTCTTTTATTAGCTGCAAATTCGCACGCCGCTGTCAATGCTTTGATTTCAGCCAATTGGGCCGAGCAGGGTTGGTCTAGGCCAGGGGTGGGCAAACATTTTGATTCGTGGGCCACAATGGGTTCTAACATTTGACAAAGGGGCCGGACCAGGAGCAGATGGATGGATGGAGCGCTTTGGTAACCTCACCTCATTGGAGAAAAAATACACATCTTGGGATATGGAGAAAACATGTGCTTTAATTTCAAATGAAAATGAAGAGAAGCATTACAACAAAATATCTGACTTTGGAATGAGTCTTAAAACACTTAAAATCAAATGAATAAAATGTGCCTTTTTAAAAAAAATTAATAACCATTTCTATTTTAAAGCACTGAAAGTTCTGTTATCCTTCAGGATATCACCATCACTCTCCTCCTGACTGTCTTTTTTCTAGTGGGAAAACACCAGAATTGCAGTGAAAATTTAACATTAACAAGGTTTATTCATTTAATTTTTCAAGTTTGGCGGGCCGGATTAAAACGTTTAACGGGCCGCGTGTGGCCCCCGGGCCGTAGTTTGCCCATGCCTGGTCTAGGCTGACCGTTTGTACTCTACTATACGTGCCGTCCGGCTTGAGCTGTACTATGCCATACCCTGCCCTGTTGCCCGTTTCTCCCCTGACACATGATCCGTCTACGAACAGTGTCAGGTCAGATGGGATGGGGTGATTATACAAGTCATCTCTTACTTTCATAAAACTTTCTGTTTCTGTAAGACAATCGTGTGGCACCCCTTCTGTGGGCAGCACCATTCTTGTAGCTGGATTGATATTTGTATGGTCGGGTCCTGATAGCAGGATCTCATACCCCGTCCGACGTGCTTGAGTAATCACAAATAGTGGACTTGTGAGCATTGCATGCAGTTGATGAGACGTGTATATAAAAACACCTGATGGCCCATTGTGATTACTGAGGCCTTTTTGTAAGCAAAGGCGGCTGCTGCCAATCCCTGATAGCAGGGTGGCAGCCCCTCCTCCACACTATCCAATTTGGTGCTATAATACAAAATTGGTTGTTTACCTGTGGGGCTGTCTTGCATCAATACTGCATGCATATCCTTGTCTTTCTGCCACGTACAAATGGAATGGTTTACTGTAATCTGGATTGGCCAACGCCGGGGCAGTCTGGAGGATGGAACGCTCCGTCTGCTTCGTCAGTCCACTGCAGCTGGGCTGATTGCGACCCTTGTCCTGCTGCACGGATCATGGCTCGTAATGGGGCTGTTTTGAGAGCATAGTCACAAATCCATGGTCTACTGTAACCAGCCATACCAACATGTGACCAACAGTTTGCAGTTTTGGTATTTTGCTTATGGCTTCCAACTGGGACGGGGCAATGTGCCTCTTGTCCCCACTTAGCTGTCTGCCTAAATACTCCACCGTTTGACAAAATTGTAACTTTTTCTTTCTTTTGTGGCCACCCTCAGCTAGAGCGGTCAGCAAAATAATGGCATCTTTCTCACACTGTTCCTTGGAATCTGAACAAATCAAAATGTCATCCACATACATCAAAGTAGTTGATTGAATGTCTAGATGGTTAAGATCGTTAGCAAGAATGCGGTTAAAGATGGAGGGAGTGTACGTGTACTGTTGATTCGTATAAGTAAACGCAAACAGGTATTGAGATTCAGGATGAACAGGAACGCTGAGAAATGCAGAGCATAGGTCAATTACTGTGAACCACTTAGTACCCAGGGGTATATTTGATAACGTGTGAGGGTCAGGCACGATTGGAATTTCTTCAGTCACTAAAGCATTGATTGCCCTGAGATCATGCACTAACCTGTACTCATCACTGTTAGGCTTCTTGATAGGAAAAATCGGGGTATTGCATGCACTACGCGTCTTTATCAGAACTCCTGCATCTTCTAACCCTGCTATGGTAGATTTTATACCTTCAATTTTATCTGGACTAAGGGGGTACTGCCTCTGATGGGGTAATCTAACTCCTGGTTTTATGCTAAACTTCTGTGGTTCAGCTGATTTAACAAAACCTACATCAGTTTTATGCTGAGACCATACTTGTGATGGAACCTGTTCTAACAGTGTGGCATGTTCCTGTTACTAGCATGTGCCTAACTCTTTCCCTTGGAAGTCTAACCTTTTCTGCTACAGCCTCATCTGCAAGGTTGACTGCGATCTTGAAGAATTGTCCATCAGGAGACACGCTGATTGGTTGGTAGTCTGTTTTTATCCAGTCCTTGATTTGCCTTGCCTCCTTTACCATAGGTCCCAGATCTTGTGACTCATATCCGTCCGTTATCAGCAGAGTGACGTGTGGCGTTGAGTCTGCGACTTGGAACCAATCGGTCACATCATTCTGCAATTTTACTATGGCAGCTGCTCCTTGTCGTCCCACTACGATGTCTTCATACTGGAGAACTGTGATTTTGTTATTTACTTTCTCATCCCAACTCTGTTCGTATTCCTCGTGGGTGTGATTCTCATCATACAACATTGTGCAATGTAATTGCAGTGTCGGTACTTTAGATGTGTCGTAGTGATTCATTACCAAAGGTCTCCAGGATTCCCATTCGTAGTAGAGGAAAGAATCCAATGTTGTCAATCTCAACCAGAAGACTTGAGCCTCTGCGGTATGGTGTATCATCTGTGGAGACTCTGTAGAACTTGTTAGTGACATCATAGGTATTCCATTTGGCTGTTCGCCTGCTACTTCAAAGTAGATGCCGTCGGGTGTGCATTTAATTTCTGCCTGTAGTTGACACGGTACGTCTCTCCCCAAAAGGTTGGTCGGCGTCTCTGCTGAATATAGAAGAGATGCGTGGATCGTTCTCTTTCCTATTTGCAATGGAACCGGTTTAGTCATTGGTATCACTTGAGTTTTCCCAGAGAAGCCTATGGTTCGAATTTTGGAGTGTGAGAGGGGAAGGTTGGCTCCGTCTTTACCTATACAGGAATATGTGGCCCCTGTGTCTATCATGAATTGGTATTTACGATTGCACACAATCACATTTATTTTAGGTTCTGCATCTGGCCGTTGTGTCAGTATAGGCATAATTCCCCTCCCTTCTGGCTCCTCTGGGCACCCCTATTGCCAGTACGCCGCTGGACCCATCCATGGTCCATTGGTTTGTACAGCTGGCACGGTTCCGGGTTGGATGGGTCCAGGGCCAGGATCCTGGGATCCTGCCCATGGGTTCACTGGGCACTGTCGTTGCATGTGTCCCACTTGTCCACATCCCCAACACTGGAGTACATTCGGGTACTGCAATGGCACTGGTCCTAGTGGGGGCCCTTGATTTTGCTGTGGTCCCTGAGGTCTCCATCTTCCTCTCATGGGCGGGCCACCCCTTCCTCTACCAGCTGTAGTTGGTTGAGTGCTTCCTCCCTGATTGAGGTAGAAATGGATTGGTGGCATCGGTTGGGCTTGAGGTTGACCAGTAGGTGGCACTGCAGGGAGAATCTGGGGCATAACAGGTGCCGCCTGGGGAGCGGGAGGTAGAGACATTACAGGTGTGACTACAGGTGGTTGCGTTACCCTCCATTTCTGGTTCCTTCTCGGGTTCTGGGTTGGCTGTTCTCACAGCTGCTTGGGACTTGGGCTTCTCGCGCTCCTTCTTTTGTTTTGCCAGCTCCCCAATCTGCAGTTGAGTGAGTTTATTTGCCATCATCTTGTTCTGGTTTTCAAGGGCCTGTTTCTCAGCTCTGTAAGCATTCACGTAGTGTATTATGTGCTCAGAGAAAACGGGCCATGTCAGTTTCATCAGTCCTACCACCCCATTCAGTTTGGTCTGCACCTCTTTGGGCATGGCATTCTTTACATCATGAACAAAGCTCTTGTTTCTGTACTGTCCCACTCACTCCCAGTCTCGGCCCTCCACATCTTCTGATAGTTGTGCAGGAACTGAGAGGGACTTTCTTCTTCCTTCAGGGTCTCCTTTTCTAGTTTGGTGGGGTCCATTCGTGAGGGGTATTTTTCCCACACCCGTGTGCGTATTTGGTCAAAAGATACCCCATCATGCTGGTGTGATTCTGTCATCGCACCGTATCCCGCGTCTCTGAAGATCTCCGCCGTCGCTGTTTGTCCTGCCATCTTTATCAACAATGCTTTGATGTCACCTGCCGCCAGCTTGATTCCTCCAGTGATCTCCTCCAGCTTCTCGATCCATCTGTCAGCTCCTTCTGCCAGGGGAGTCAGTTTTCCTGCAAGCGTTATCATGTCCATAAATGACCATGGTACGTACCGATAGTCGTTCTGTATTCCCTTGGTTATCAGTGGGCACATGTTATGGCATCTGGTTCGGTGTCGTGGGGTCGGTCTTTTCGCTGTCGTAGCTTCATCCGACTCTGTTCCCCTTCTGTCCATCTGTAGCTGTAGGTTATAGGTTCGTCCTGACCTCTTAGTACTGGACACTACTACTTCTCCGCTCCTATCTCGGAATGGCAGCAACCAGCTCCCCTCGGAGGTGTCTTCACTCTGCTGGTCCGCATTGCTGTCGCTTTCTCCTTGATCGTCATCCTCCTCCTCAAACTGGCTCTCCGGCTGGTCTTCCTCCTCCCGGTCGTCTGGCAGGTTTTTCTGTGAAACTTTAGTCCCCAGCGCTTCACTACTTTTTATTAACTCTTGCAGCCATTCTTCTTTCCTCATCCTTTCCTTCATTCATTTTTTCTTTTTCCATTCTCTCGTTCTTTTTCCTCCTTCTCCCTTTCCCTGACGTCCTCATCTCCACTCTTGTGTGTGTCTTTCCTGAATATTCCCTCACTCAGGTGTGATTGTGATGTTGTGGTGCACGCATCCTTCTGGCTGCTGCTTGGCTGTTCCCTTATTTCTACCTCATCATTTATCACAACTCTTATCTTACCTGTAATCATTCCTTCTGCTCTCTCCTCATCCCTTATTACAAACTGTCCTGCCCTGTCTGGTGAGTAAGGTGGGGGCCTGTTGTCAGTACCTTTGTGTGCTCCCAGGTCCCGCACGGCCTCCATCCTGAAGTATTGCAGGATGTCCCTCTGCTCAGCATTTCCCAGCCTTTTCCACATGTGAGTTTCTTCATACTTTTTATCTTTATTTCTTAGCTCCTCCTCCACCTTATCACATCTCCTAGGATCAAAACTGCCTTCAAGAGGCCATTTATTTCTACCCGATGTAATTTTGTGCCAATTTTTCATACATTTTTGGATTCTTCGTTTGTTCGCCAGATGCGTGGCAAGAATTTTACTGGCATTATTTCATTTGTATTTTTGCTTGAGTTGGAACCCATGTTTTATGGCAATTCACAGTGACCTTTTGGTGACCTTACAGATTCTCTTTTAATCCCTTTTTCTTTTCCTCCTTCCGCCCCAGCTCTTGACCGACAGACTGTTTGCTTCCATCTGTACAAGACTAGTGATTTTAGTTAGTCGCTTCAACGTTACTACTTTTCTTTATTAGCTTATGTTTACTATATTTATCTTTATGCCTCCATGTTCGATTCTGTTTACATCTATATCCTTTCACTCACATTACTTATTCACACAACAATACAATATTTCAACACATTTAAAAACCGTTTTACCTTTCACTGCCCCCTGCAGTTTCTTTCCCTGCCTAGGACCACTCCTCAAAGGCTCAGTGGTTGACGTCTCCTCAGGCGGTACTTTTAACTTTGATCAATACATACCCCTGTATGATTGTCCTTAATAACACAACTCTTTACAAAACAACCTTTTACTTGGCCTACTTGTTCCTTACAGTCTTTCTATTCTCTCCCTGGATAACTTTCGTTCCAGCCTGTCTGAACTTTCCCTGTTCGCTCTTCCCGTACACCACCAACATGTACACTATTGTTCCTGTACCTGTAAGTGATAGGGCAATCCAAACACAAATTAACAGATTAAATACACATTTTTCAATCACATCCATCTACGTTCCAATCATACATTCAATGTTGGGCTCGCTTACCAGCTATTACTGCTCATACACACAATTCGTGTTATATTTTTATGTTCTTAGGAGACAGTTTTACAGGTACCTTCAGACCACAGGTGTCCGGAGGCCAGATTCCCATTAATTTCAAAAATAAAAAGGAATTTTGGTATCTCACCTGTTATTGGGTGGATAAGTGGGCCCGTGGGGTTCCCAGCCTCCGCTCAGCACCCGCAGCCGTCAGGTCCAGTCGCTGCCTCCTGGCTGGCTCGCCAAAACTGTCGTGGATTTCCCCTACACTAATACACTCAAACTTTGTTTACATTAAATCAATATACTTGTGCCAATGAATTGAGGTGCGGGGACACCACAACAAAGTCGAATGATGAGTCAGGGTCAGCTGGTTCACGATCCAAACAATGGTTTATTGTCGATCCACAATTCACCATGCATGAGAAGTAGCCCGGGCTAAGTCTGACAAGAATCACCCCTCTTTTATACTATTCGGAGTCTGGGGCTACTCCGCCCCGGACTCCTTCATTTGGTTATTTTTCCTGACTCATTTTCCACCCTTAAGTACCATTTAACATACCTATCAGAGGTCAGGTGTACCCTACAGGGTTTTTTTAAAAAACTGACATCTCTTTATTCAAACGGACCATACCTCGGCTACCCTCCTACTTTTCTATTAACCCATTGTTAGCTTCAGCATGTTTTCAAACAGGGATACATAGCAATTTACCACCGGAGTTCAAATAGTGACATGCACTTACTGCCGGTAATCAATCAGTAATAGTGACGGCTCGTACATCTGGTATAGGTCACACATAGATTATGTCTGATTCTCCTAAGTATGCTTTATGCATAGGCTAAGTATGGGTTGCACACAGGTTATGTTGACTCTCTACCTTATATATGTAATTAAGCACTCATCTGCCCTAATCACAAGGCCTACTCACTAGGTCAAAAGGTAAATATTGACCACACATTTTGCCTCTGAGGCGTCCCTCTGACGCCTTATGCCTTCTACCCTTCTTCACTACAGGGTCAGGCACAATGGGTATCTCTTCAGTTACTATGACATTGATTGCCCTAAGGTCATGCATTAATCTAGTCGTCACCGTTAGGTTTTTTTATGGGGAAAATTGGGGTGTTACATACACTTCGCATTTTTATTAAAACTCCTGCATTCTCTAACCCATCTATAGTTTCATACCCACGTGGGTTTGCACCAACTCTCTTGCAAGCTCCAGCAGGAAATCCACCCGTCTCTCCTGCCTCCCGGTGCATAACTGAGAGCACGTGTGCATTCAGTGCTGCCATATCTATCATGTTATAGAACACTGCTACTGGCCAGCGCCGTGTTCCTGCGCGGACAGTGTACTCTCGCACCATCTGGTCCATGACATCGACGCCGCACTTTGTTGTGTTGTAGAGTGTGATGGCGTTTGGCTTCTTTTTGGTGGTATCCTGTGTCTGAATCATGCTGTGCATGCTGCTGAGAACATATACGGTCTTCTTCCGCTTGGGCGCATACACCGTCAGTGTGGCACCAGTGGTTGAAAATACTTGGGTGGTAAATTCATCGCGGTGCATCTGTCTAGTTGACGGTGGAATTTCTTGGAATCTTGTTGACTGTGCCGAGGATGGTTGTATTCCGGCTAAGTAGTCGTTTTGCAAGTGACAGTGATGTAAAGAAATTGTCCGTGGCAACATTTCTGCCCTTGTCCAGGAATGGTTCCATCAGACTCATGACTACACTCTCTCCCCACGAGGCCAAGCGGGGTCCTTGCCAAGATATGGGAGGATATTGCAGACGTATTTGGTTTTCAAGTCACACACCACCCAAAACTTGATCCCAAACTTGTCTGGTTTAGATGCAATGTACTGTAGGAAACAGCAGCGAGTCTTGGACGGGAAAAGTTGTTCGTCGATGGTGATGTGTCGACCAGGAATGTAGGATGTGTGCAGTTGGTGACAAACAATCCCCATATGTTCGAAATGGCAGCAAACTTATCGGTCTGTGCTCGCTCACTGCGGGTGTCTGTCATCAAAGCGCAGGTGATGCATGATGTTCTGGAAACGCCCTCGGGACACGGTTTCGATCTGTGGGTTTCCCAGGTTTTTCGACCAGCAGTCACGCAGTGATGGCACCCTGAAGATTGCCCACATGATGGTGATGGAAATAAATGCCATTAGTTCAGGGAGGCCCATGAACCAATTCACATGCTCCGTTTGCTTTGCATGTTGAACTGTACAGTCTCGAATGATACCAAGCATGTCCAGAGTGATGAAACACAGGAAGCTCTGAAGACGACTTGTGATTGACCTCCTGGCCTCAGCTGTTGGCTCCATCTGCGTTGTATGGCGATGGCAGGGTGAAATGTGGACCCGTTCCCACCTGTTCTTCATGCCATACTGTGCCGTCTTTCGCAGTCTGTCACATCAGTCCCCAGCCGAGCTCTCTTTTTTTGGTTGGAGCAGTCTCCTCATCTGTAGTGTGAAAATGGAATTATGAGCAATGGGAAAGTCAAATGATATCACAAATGCAAGCATAGAAGCTAATAATCCCAGAACATCTCAAACAGGTTGACTAAGGTGCAGACACCTCAGGAGAAGTAGAATCAAACAAAACTGACGGCAGTCCGCACTCAGAAACAAAATGGAGGCTCTATTCACATGGTGCTATATTTTACAACTTCCTCACCGAAATGAAATGTAAAATAGGAAATAATATGAAATGAAATCTTACCTGAAGACAACTGAGACAGCTCGGAGTCTGAATCCACCTGAAGGTTGATATCTTCTCCCTCCGAGTCGCAAGGGTTTGCTCCATTCACGATCATTTCCAATGCCTGTTGAATGTTGATTCTCTGCATCTTTCCTCGGAGAGGAGCTTCTTTCACCACAATTCTTGAGGGAACTGAAGCGATAGTCCATGTGCACTGAGGTATTTATCCATCAAACAATTGTCTGGTTGCAGTCGATGAGTCGTTATGGTCACATGGGACATTCACAGGTTCACATTTTAGAATGGAATGTGTTTTTGTCTGTAGATTCTCAATCATCCAGGTCATTGTAGTTTTCTGTCAACTGGACTGGGTTTCTTCTTAAAGACATTTCGCCTTCCATCCAGAAGGCTTCTTCAGTTCTGAGTGAATGTGTTTTTATTCCTCCTTCTCTGTAAGGTGTGACCCCCTCACCCCACACACTGCCACTAACAGCCTCATTACCATAACAAAATGAGTGATTAGTGTATTCGGGAAAAGTGGTCAGGCCAAATGGCCTCTGTGTGAGTCTTCTACGTAGACAGAAAAATGCTGGGACTTCTAGTGTTAATTTGGTCATTTTTATAATAGGGGTGATCTTATTCTATTATGTGTATCCCTTTAACTAATTTATGTAAGTTATTCATTTACGTCAATTGCCTCAACAATTTACTTTTTCAATCTTTATAAATTCTATCCTTCCACCGTCACCCTTGTTACTGTTTACACCTTAATAACACATATCATACGTAACACAACACGCCTGAGCTTGCTCCTTGCAAGTTCTTGCTTTTAACCTTACACTGCTTCCTGCAGTTTTCCTTTCCCTGCCTAGGACCACTCCTTGAAGGCACAGTGGTTGACGTCTCCTCAGGCGGTACTTTTAACTCTTATACTGATCAATACATACCTCTGTATGATTGTCTTTTTAAAACAAACTTTAATATTCTGCTCAATATAAACCCTTGTATAACTGTTTCACCAAGCAACCTTCTGCTCAACCTGCTTGTTCCTTACACCGTCCTTCTAATCTCTCCCTGGATAACTCTCATTCCAGGCCATCTGAACTTTCCCTGTTCGCTCTTCCCATACATCACCAACATGTACACTATTGTTCCCGAACTTTTACGAGAACTTTTACAATTGTACAGGGGTTGATCAGCAAAATTGATTTAGGCCCTTAGTCTGGATACTCATTGATCGCGGACACATCATCAGATGATCTCTTGACCTCCCTCACCATGTTTACACAGGCTTTTAGAAACCTTTACTACAGGCCCAGGGGAGGAAGAGGGAGTGGTATGCCTCCTTGGTGTTGGCATAAAAGAGGTCCAAGGTAGTTTTCTATGTCAACTGGACTGGGTTTCTTTTCTTGAAGACGTTTCGCCTTCTATCCAAAAGGCTTCTTCAGTTCTGAAATCATTGGGGGGGGGGGGAGAGCTTGAAAATATAGCCCCTGTGGACCATTTGCATGCTAATGATCTGGGTGGTCAACTGAGAGTCGTTAGCAGGGTCGTTGGTCGGGTCGTTCACCTAGTTTCTGTTGAAGTGTCTCCCCTTTGTCTGCTGGATCACATGGTCGTGAGTCCCTGGGTCTCCTGGAATGGTGTGAATGTTTGTTTTGCTGGTGGAAGGAGTGGAGGACTGCATTGTATGTGGGTGACAGGAAGTGCCTCAGGCCACCACCTCTGTTTAAGGATGGTTTATCCAATTTGACATGGATAGCTTCCTTGACCCCCCCCCCCCCTTTCAAACCAGCGGTCTTCTTTGGCCAGTATCCGTACTTGGCTGTCCTCGAAGGAGTGCCCACTCTCCTTTAGGTGTAAGTGGACTGCTGAATCCTGACCCGAAGAGGTGGCACGTCTGTTGTGCCATTCTTCTGTGGAGAGGTTGTTTGGTTTCCCCAATGTACAGTTCCTTGCATTTCTCCTGGCACTGTACAGCATAAACATTACTTTGTTTGGGTCGTGGTGTCTTGTCCTTTGGGTGTACTAACCTGAGTGTTGCTGGGTTTGAAATGAACCGGTATGTCGTGTTTCTGGAGGATCCTCCTAAACTTCTCAGACTCCGGACAGGTAGGGGCTCAAAACGCTGCAGCATTTGTTTCTCTCCTTTGCTGGGGTCTTTCTTGAGGTTTTGGTGAAGGCCCAGTCTGGGTAGCCACATGTTTTGAGAGCTGTCTTAATGTGGTCCTTTTACTTTCTGCCTTGGGATGTGGTGGGTATTTCTCTGGCCTGGTGTTAGAGTTCTGATCACTCCCAACTTGTGTTCCAGTGGGTGGTGAGTCAAACTGAAGGTACTGGTCAGTATGTGTAGGTTTCCTGTAGACTTTGATGGTGAGGTTTCTGCCCTCAGTGATCTTGACTGCGCAGTCCAGAAAGGCCAGACTGTTTCCTTTTACATCTTCCCGGGTGAATTTTACATGCTCGTCTGTTTTGTTGAGGTGATCGGAGAACGCTTCCAATTCTTGTGTTTGAATTTTGACCCAGGTGTCGTCCACATACCTGAACCAGCGGCTTGGCGCAGTTCCTGTGAAGGATGTCGGCCTGGGATTCCACCTTCTCCATGTATAGATTGGCAACTATGGGGATACTGGTGAGCCCATGGCGCAGCCACATTTCTGCCTGTAGAAAACTTCTCTGTATTGGAAATAGGTGGTGTTCAAACACAGGTCCAGCATGGTGCAGATTTGGGCCGGTGTTAAGGTTGTTCTTTCTGTAAGATTCTTGTCCAATGGAAGGTGCTTGTGGATGGTGTCTCTGGCGGTGGGGATGCACGTGAAGAGTGACGTGACATCGTAAGATACCATAGTCTCTTCTGGAAGTAGTGTGAGTCCACTGACCTCTTTTGAGCAAAGTCTTGGGAGTTTTTGATGTGGTGTTGCCAACCATGGGAGACAAGATGGAGGCCAACTATTTGGAAATGTATGTTACAGAATTGATGCTACTTACTATGGGTCTGAGAGGGGTCCCTGGTTTGTGGATCTTGGGCAATCCATAAATGCAAGGGATGGTTTCTCCTGGATATAGACGGTAGTATTGTGGCCTGCCAATGGCTTGCTCCTTTTCCAGTTTCTGTAGTAAGTCTACCACCTTCTTGTATGAGCTGGTGGGGTCTCGCTTGAGTCTCATATGTAGCGGTGTCTGTCAGGAGACTTATTTTGGTGTCATAGTCAGTGGTATTGAGTAAGACCATACACCTACCATTGTTAGCTGGTAAGATGGGGATGTTGTCCTTGGCTAAGGATGCAATGGCTTTTTTTCCTCATTAGTGATGTTGGAGCTTTTGCACTAGCTTCTGCTTCCGGGAGTTTGTTTCTGATGGCTGTCTCAGTGGCTGTGATGAGTTCGACAGTCGGTACCTCTTCAGGGGTGACTGAAAAATTCAGACCTTTGGAAAGCACTTCCTCTTCAGTTTGTGTAAGCTACCTGTCTGATAGGTTTTTTTTGTTACCCATTTCTCCCGTTGTGCGTCAGACAAGGATGTGTCCGGTTTTTCTGTCATGGAGAAGGGGTTGGTTCCACTGGGGTTGTTTTGCCAGTAGGGTGGTGAATTTTTGGATCTGACGTTCCTTGGTCCTGGTGTGTTGGGTGTACTGAGTCCTGGAAACAAGTTTGGCTATTTCTTCCATCACTTCAGAGGGGAGCAGTAGGTGTAGTTCCTCCTTTCGTCTAGCTTGGCTTCCATGGCATTTATGGTAAAATGGATTTGTCTGATCCTTAAACGTTTTTCCGTCATGTGATGAATTACCTGGGCTCTGTCCTTTTACTGTTTATCTGATGTGTAGACAGGTGGGAGTCATCTTCTGTCAACATCTGAGGTTGAAGCGGAGGTGGTTCTTAAAGTCTGCTAAATTCTTGGCTGTTTTCTCACCCTCTTGCACCAAACAAAGGGTATCTTTCCCAAAATGTGATGCAAGATGTCTGTGTAGATTCTCAATCATCCAGGTCATCGTTATCCAAGGTAGTTTTCTATGTCAACTGGACTGGGTTTCTTCTCGAAGACGTTTCGCCTTCTATCCAGAAGGCTTCTTCAGTTCTGAAATCGCTGGGGAGAGAGCTTGAAAATAGCCCCTGTGGACCATCTGCATGCTAATGATCTGGGTGGTCACCTGAGAGTCATTAGCAGGGTCATTCACTTAGTTTCATGCATCGGGCGTTAGCAGAGGGGGGGGGGGTGTACACAATCACCGCAAGGGCATGTGTGAATTCCCTCGACAGGTAGTGAGGCCTCATGCTAATGTGAGGGTGATGTCTGGTCACCCGCGCTGTTCGTTCACTAGACTCAGATCAACCACACAAACAACAGGAGGCCTTGCAAGGGAGAGCTGACGAGCAGTTCAAGCTTCCCCTCAACTCCGTCCGTCTGCTGCTCGCTCTTATTTGGTGCACACAAGATTTATGTCAATCTGACCTCACGATTCCTTCTCTTCCTATCTCTACGACTTCCTCGTGTCCTTGAACATGGTACCTCCCAGTGCTGGGTACATAACAGCTTCAATACTTGATTCAAACACTCATACATTCCTTTTGATTAAACATTCTAAATCTACTTACTATAGCATTGAAACAAGAGTAATAACAATAATTCTTCTCACACTAACAGCTAACAGTTCGATGTCCTTACAGCAGTAATGCTCCTTGATAGTGATTTGCCCAGAGTTACACCATCTATCGTTCAAACACTGCCAGTCCTCCTCCCTTCCTCTTGCCACTCTCCCTGCTTCTGTCTGCCCATAGAGGAGTAAGTCCGTCGCGTTGTGCGGCCGTGTCCGGAATTAGTGCGGTTAGCCAGGTCTCCGTAAACAGCAGCAGGCTGCTCTCCCGGTACTCCCGCTGATGCCGGGTCAGCGCCGCCAGCTCGTCCATCTTGTTGGGGAGAGATCTGACGTTCCCCATGATGGAGGGCAGGACGGGCCGATAGCATCTCCTCCTGGCACGGTGCTAGACCCCGGCGTATTGATCAGTTTATATGTATTTGGGTGGAGATTTCTGGTCTCCAACTGAACAACCCTCAATCCCTACTGGATAGCTAGTTCAGTCCCTCTGCCGTGGCCTTATAGTCCCCCATTCCCAGAGTATACACCAAGCTTCTACCCCCGAGGAGGTGGGTGTATCTTGACTCTGCTTCTCTCCCGATGACCAGGCAGGATAACCTCTGCAGTATTTCAGTGTAGCGCTTTTCGTGTTTTTATACGCCGTTGTTTTGGTGCTGCCTTCCCATTACTGGCAATGGTCGCCCTGGGAGGGACGAAGACCGGCATTCCGTCAACTCGTGATGAAAGGTCTTTAACTCGGACATCTTTTTGACTCCTGCTGTGCACAGACTTTGGTCGTCCCACGGCACTCCTCTCCAGATCTTGGGATCCAGCTCGAAGGACCAAATTTTTGTGAGGGTGACGTTTGTCACCCGCGCTGTTCTTCACTCTTATGTTAAGACTCAGACAAACCACGCAAACAACTGGAGTTGTTGAGCTGAGCAGCAGTTCAAGCTTCTCTGTCAACTCTGCTCACCTGCTGCTCGCTTGCCTCTTATTTGGTGCGCACAACTCCTTATCTTTAAGGAACAGGAGTCATCCGAGTGCTGGTTTCAGTTGTAAGCAACCCTTTTGTAAAACATTCACATGTTTCTCTTAACATTCCTCAGACACTTCAAATCTACTTGTCAAACATTCACATCTTCCTCTCTTCCAACATTATTCCTTAAACACACTAAATCTACTCATCATAGCATTTAAACGATAATGGTAACAATTCTTCTCACAGCTATGAGATATTGCCGACGGTCCATGATTATTTTATTGCCTTTGTCCGCAGGTTTTATGATGGGGTTGTGGGAAAGTTGCTGCAGGGCTCTACGTTGATTAGAGATGTTGTCCTGAATGTCTATAGTTGATGTGTTTCAGGGTTTGTATTTGCATGGATGAATTTCCTGGTGAGGTGCTGTACTGCGGTTGATTCTGGCTCCCAGTGTGATGAGTGAATTTGGGGTGATGGAAGTAATCAATAATTTTGATTTTTCTATGGAAGTTATGTAGGTCCCTTTGAAGTTCCTCCCGGTCAAACTTGGTGGGGTGAGGGATGAAAGAGACCTCGTTCTAACAGTCTCCGTTGGTGGATGGATGGGGTGAAGAGGGTAGATAAATTTAGGATGTTTGAAGAGGAGTCCCGGCCCAGGCCTCTTCTGTTTACTGGTTTTGTTTTGGGAGATGTCATAAATTTAGTCTACAACACCAGTTTTCAAAAATCATTTTGGCTGTAGCCAGGGTCCAATGGATGTTCTCATTCAGTTGTGAAAGTGTCCTGAGGGATTGCAGGGAGTATGGGGCAGTATGTGGCCATAGTGTCATTGATTAGCTTCAGGTTGTCCTGTTGTTCCTGAGCGAGCTGTGTTGAATAATTTAGGATGGGGAAATGGATGTCTGTTTGGGAAGGTCGACTTGGCAGTCCAGAACAATGCTTTGCGTTTTAGTGTTGTTTGTCTGGGGGTCCTGGTCTTTGTTATTGATCCCTATTGAGAAAACCACAATTTTGGTGTTTGGGAGGGTCTGTTTGCAGATTTTAAGAAAGTGGTAGGCATTACCTCCGGGGTAGCAGTCAATTGAATCTTAGGGTTGGTGTGTCCTGGGATGCTCTTGATATTAGTCACCCAGGATGAGTATTGGCCTCCTGCCCTTGAAGGACCAGTCCTGAATCTTACGGGTGGGTCTTGCAATGTGGTAAGTGGGTCTGTAAATGGTCCTGTTGGGAGATGTAGTGTCCTGGGGAGGTTCCGGGGTGGGTGGGGGAGGGCTGGTAGGGGGAGAAGGGGTGTTTACTGATGTCAGGGAGGGGTTGGAGGATGATGCAGTGAAAGGTGTGTGGGGAGGGGGGAGGCGATTGTGTCCGGGCTCTGATGTCTACGGAGGATAAAAGTGAGGGAGGGGGAGAAGGGGCAGGTTAATACAGAGTTAGGGTTAGGCCGCCCTCTGGGCGAAGCCCTGAGGAAGGCAGTGCACTGTCCATCAAGAAGGTCCCAGGCAGAGGCCCCCATCCCACAAATGAAATGTCCACCACCCTAAGGTGGTGAGAGTTCAAAAAATTGGGCTCTCTGGCCTTAAGATCAGCCTAGGTGCTATGTTTCAGCCTGTCTTGGCCTTCTTCAGGCAAGCTGATCAGTTTAATGCAGTGCTTCTCAATTATTTTCTGTTACGCCCCCCCTAAGAAGAAGAAAACATTTTGCGCCCCCCCGCTGTGACTATAATTAGTATCATTTGTCTATGAAATTGTTATAAGTACACCTCTGCATTAATTGTATCCTTATTAATATTTTGAAAACAAAAAGAGAAATCTAGACCAAAGCGGGATGATTGTTGCCAATATTCGGCACATTTTTGCCAAAAAAACTCAAGCGGCTGATCAGCGTGACTGGGGTGTAATGTCTAAGTTAGGGTTAACCAGGGTTAGGGTTAACCAGGGTTAGGGTTATCAGCGTGACTGGGGTGTAATGTCTTTAAGTGACGCCTTCATTTATTTGGCTTCATGCTGTCCTGCCAACATGTTTAGACACAGTAAACACACCGGTCTTTCCTCGTCTCCCACCGTAGTCGCAGTGAAGCCAAGCGCTATAAATGCTTCCTCATATTTCCTTGTCTTAGCTTTCGGGAGACTTTCGTTTGTCTCATTATCTCCGTCTCTCTCCACCTTTCTTTTCATCATTAAGTATTTTTTCATGCTGTCTCTTGGTGGTTTGTTCACTGCACTTCCTGTCTCTTGCTCTGGTGTGTGCGCACGGGATGTGCAATTACACTTTATTGTGATCACTGCGTCATCAACCCCCACCTTGGGCTGATGGGCAAACTGCAGAGGGTCCTGAAAGGGGCTCACCAGAGGTCTGAGGTGTGACAGCACCAGCCGCTCCATGACCTTCATAATGTGGGAGGTCAGTGCTATTGGCCTGTAGTCACTCGGTGCCACAGGATGGGTCTTCTTTGGCACCGGGACCAGGCAGGATGTCTTCCAAAGCACTGGGATCCTCTGAAGATGAAGGCTCTGGTTGAACAGGTGCTGCAGTATTCCACACAGCTGCCTGGAGCAGTTCCTCAGCACTCGTGGGCTGACGCCGCGAGTGCTGAGGAACTGCTCCAGTGGTTGAAGTTATGAGTTGGTTGGTTTATCTGCTGGAGGAAACCAACTGACTCAAGTAATGAAATGAAGCCATTTCTAAAGCTGTCATTTATAACGTCCATATGGATGTTAAAGTCTCCAATGATAATGACTTTGTCCGTTCTAAGGACCAAGTCAGATAAGAAATCAGAGAACTCAGACAGGAACTCTGAATGTGGCCCAGCATGGGGCCAATATACAACTACAAACAGAAGTGGATGAGAGAGGCACCATCTCGTGTGGGATGGACACGGTCTCTCCTAATCAGACCAGGTTTTCCCCAAAAAGTGCTCCAATTGTCTATAAAGGCCACCTGGTTATCGGGGCACCACTGTGACAGCCAGCAACGAAGCGACGACATGCGGCTAAACATTTCATCACTGGCCAGATTGGGGAGGGGACCAGAGAATGCTATGGAGTCCCACATCGTTTTTGCGTCGTTACACACCGACTCAAAGTTAGTTTTGGTGATCTCCGACTGACGAAGCCGGGTGTCGTTGGCTCCGACGTGAATAAGAACTTTATGAAATTTACGTTTATGTCTCTCCAGCAGCCGTAAATTTGCTTCTAGGTCGCCCGCTCTGGCCCCCGGAATGCTCTTAACTATGGTCGCTGGAGTCGCCAATTACCAGGGTCGGTTTCTCAGCAGGTGTGTCGCCAAGTGGGGAAAAGCGGTTAGCCACAGGAAGCGGGTGGTGGGGCACCGTGGGCCTTTGTTTTGGGCTACGCTTCCTATGAACCGTCACCCAGCCACCCTGGCTAGCCGGCTGCTGCCGGGGGACCGCTAGCTGTAGCTACGCTAGGCGGCTCCGCAGCAGCTAGCTTCTCCTGGCTACCTGACGCAACTCCAGCTAACTCCAAGCTGCGGAACCGCGTCTCAAGCTCACTAAGTCTCGCCTCCATAGCCATTAAACTACACTTTCTGCACCTATTCCCTTCACTAAGGGAGGCAGAGGAGTAACTAAACATTTCACACGCTGAACAAAGACACCGGGTGGAACAGACGGTGAGGCCATGCTAACGCTAATAGTCGGCGAAGCCCTGTATTTATGGGTTGTTTCTCACTTATCAGGTGACTAGAATGTCCCAAGTGTTCATTTAAGTGAAGTGGATACAACACACCGTGCACAGTGCAACCAGCGAACAATTGAAAAGACAGAGTTCAATTCCAGGTACAGCAGAGAAGTGGGAAGAGAGCGGGATCCCGCCATCAGACATCGAGACACTGAGTCGGAGGCTTTTTAATGACTCAAAATGAGGTGGGGGTTAAAACTTTTTCAAAAAGAGGAAATGTATTTTTCCAAGTCTGATTTTTGGTTTAAAAAAATTGAATAATCTATAGAAAAACATTTAAAATAAAAGGATAAGAAAATAGAAGAAACAAGTTAAGATTTATGAGAAATTAGATATTTTATAAAGGGAAAATTTCCAAATCTGATTTTGGGTTTAAGGAAGAAAAAACCTAAATTTTTAAATTAAGATAAGGGTAGGGATAGTGACTCTTCTTTACAAAGACAAGACTGAACTAAAGAATTGGAGACCATCACACTTTTAAACACTGACTCTAAACTTTTAGCAACACATGTCCTTGTTTCTAGAAGAGGTGACTGACCCGGATCAAGCCTGTGCCATTCCGGGGAGGATGCTCACAGCCACATACTGATCCAAGACCATCTGTTACACGAGACAGAAACATGCGGCTAGTAGTTTTAAGCTTATACTTTGAGAAAGCCTTTGGTCGGGTCTTGCACTAGTACCTTTTCCAGGTACTGCAAAAAATGGGGTTCCCAGAAAGAATTGTAGCTTGGGTGGGTTTGCTGTACCAAGACATCAACAGCAAAATTGTTAAATGGGCACTTGACAAAGCAGTGGACATTACCTGCGGTGTCCATTATCGGCCCTCTACGTTATCTGTTATCGAACCACTGGCACAGATCTTGAAGGGACAAATGAATCAATGGGAGCAGGGGACTGGAAACGAGGTGCATTTTATATATGGACGACGTGAATGTTTTATGTACTGACCTTTTATCTGTTAACAGGACACTGGACTTGACTGACTGGTTTGGACGGGCCTCTGGGTCAAAACTAAAAAGACGAAAGCCCAGTTCTATGGACCACGGACAGCGACTGAGATGACAGGACTTCCCCTGACTGTGACTCTGACCAAAAAATACTAGGAGTTAAATTTGATCGGGAGGAGGGAAAACAAATTGGCCGGACATGGTAGGGAAAGTTGGACAGAAACTAGGGTACTGGGGTTTTAATTACCAAAGCAGTGATTTTACCTTCACTTTTACTGATCTGTTCTTTTCCCTCCCTAGACATGTGTTTTACACTTGGAGCGAGCTGTCTTTTTTTCCTGGGGGTGTCCAAGTGGGAAAAGCTGAAGATGGACTACATGAGGAAACCAAAAGGAAAAGGAGGAAAAGCAGTCCCAGACCTGCACCTGTTCTTAGGGGGCAGGTTTACAGCCATCCACGTGGGCATAGTTACGGCCCCATCCAAAAACCCAAAGACGGCTGCAATGGCACACCTTTAGATGGGGCATACCTCAGAAAACTAAAAATAGAACCAGCAAACCTCAGTGCCCGTGTCTTAACCTACCTGCGGCCTATGGTTTTATCCAGAGGTTTTTAATGCATTTTAAACTGGAACATGAGGAGTTGCACTTTTTAACTAACCACTGCTTTTTGATTTCTGTTGTGCAGGAACATGAGCCAGTGAGTCCAGTGCACGGCCTCGCATTAGGCGGGCCCTCAAGTTTGGCGCAACACGAACCACTCTGCTCTCCCAAACAAACTCTGGGACCTGTCATGGATGGTGGCTCATGAGATCCTCCCGGTGAGGTCCGTCATGCACTCCAGAGGCATGGCAGCACACACAACCTGCCCCCGACCTGGTTGTGGTGCGCCTGAGTCGGTGAAGCATCTCCTCTGGGAGTGCAGTGCTGCTGAAGACCAGTGGGCAATGGCCGGCTCCTTGCAATTCCCGTACTTGCCAGCAAGGGAGGTCCTCACAGCACAACTGGTGCTGTATGGGGTGAGCCCAACTGTAATACCACCTAAGGACTTTGCCAAGCAGTGGCTCACCCTAGCTGCCATCAAAGACGCCACATGGACCTCCAGAAACTTGCTGGTAAGAAAGCACATGCAGATCCCCCCCCGTGGCGGTGATCCGGATGGCTGCAGCAACGGTTCAAGTGGCCAAAGCTGCGGGCGGCAGGCCTAGGACACCGCCACACAGAAGAATCGCCTCTGTGCCCATTCGGACGAAGGAGCCGGAGCCACACGGCAAAAGGTCAAGGCAGCAGCGGCCTTGCTCTCCGGGTGAGGAAGGTGGGAAGGAGCAGCAGGGCGAGGATCTCCAGACCGCCAACAGCATCCCGAGAGGCCAAATGTTTGGAGGAGCAGCGTGACTGACTTGGTAGGGACTCACTGTGCTCCTGCACAAAGATGGACCTGTTTGAATTGATGCACTCCCTTTTATGGACTTTTTTTAGAGGCACTAAAAGGACACAAACACTAAATGAAACATCTTTTACCAATGGGAATTACTATTTTACGTACAAGACTGTTTTGGAGAAATTATTTTAAATGTGTATGGTTTTTATTTTTGTAGACTTCACCTATTTTATTGGTATATTTGAGGCGTATATATGGACCTCTTAGTTAAAGTTTGTAAATATGACAGAGTGCCAATAAACTACTTGAAAGAAAATCTGTTTAATATCTGATATGCTCCCTATCAGGGGGCTGTATATTAAATGCATTTCTACAGACAGGAGCTGAAACAGGAGCTTGCTCCATTCACTCCAGTATTCCAGCCCAGTATAGCAGTCTAGCTGGGAGTGGTGCACCTTCTCTATAGCTTGTGGACAATCAACAGTAAGAGCCTCTCTGCAGTGTTGTCACTTTTTCAAAGCACATACAAGGGCAGGGCCGCTCTTCCTTGTTGCTTTGTGTCCCGTTTGTAGAGGTTTGCTTGACACCCATGGCTTTTGAAGTGAAAGTGCACCTGGCAGACGGTCCTGTCTCATTTCCAAAATGGAAACAAGACTTGTATAGGCAATTTAGACTTCAAAAGCTGCATTAAAATAAGCTACTTGTGGTGTAAGGACACTTTAGTTGTTTTGGCAGTAGGGTGAAGGCTCTTTTGTGCCCTGTGCTTTTTCTCTGCAGGGCTACCAGAGGGATGGGGGAGATGCGAGTAGTCCGTCCATAGTACCATTTAAATTCAGAAGTACAAATTGCAAGGTTGCAGTCTAGGGTTGGGGTCCAGGGTTTGGTTTAAAACTTTCTTTGCACTGACCTACTGATCGGAACAATGGCAGAATGTGGAGGTCAGGGTCCCTTCCCAGTGGGGATCAAAGTTCAAGACCAGGTGCAGACAAGGAGAGGAGAGCGGGCTCCCCCAGCCAGACATCAATGACCCAATAAAAGGGTCAGGGGCTTTTTATTAAGCTGTCAATAAAACAAGGTGGAGGGTTAAAAGTGTTTTTAATGAGTTGACAATTTTATCAGAAAGGAAATCTACAGTATTTGGAACCTGATTTTAGGTGGGTGGGGGGGTTCCTGAAATGGGTAGGGTTAGGGCCAGGATATGAAACATCAGAAATATGTATTAGTGATGGGACAAGCGACACTGGTGCATCAGCACTGTGCCAAGAGCTCAAGAGTGAAACCCCGTATCGGTGCGTGTATCGCTTTAAGAATCATGTGACCGATACAATTCCTGTATCGTTTGGATGTGTCGCGCCAAAGTGTGTTTAAGGAAACAAACTGTATCAACCTGTCGCGGGTTTGTTGGGTTTTGCAGTTGCGCAATTATGGATCGTTCTGAGAAGTTTTCCCCAGTGTGGAATAATTTTGATCTTGTGACTCCAAACAAGGGAAATCTTTTTCTGCTTTGAGCAGTTTACTTTTTATATACAATTTTTAACGGTGGCACATGGCACTCACTTCATCAAGTGAATGATACATGATAGTCGGTTAAAAAGCCTTACAGTTGCTTTATTCATTTTATCATAACGAGATCCTGATCTCGAAATCATGAGATAGGGTGTCTGTTTTTTTTAACAAGTGAATGCAATGCGCCACCTTAGTTTTTACTCTGTTCTAGTAAGAGGTTTGAATTGTTTGTAACTTTATGTTATTGTAGGTGAAGTGTTGGCTCTGCTCCACAGAGCTCTCTTACATCAATAAGAGCACTTCATCAATGCTGAGGCATTATAGAGCTCGGCATGGCAATGAAGAATTGGCAGATACTCGTGAGAGAACCAGAAAACATCTCCACATCTGCATCAACTTGCACTTAAACCTCTCTGCTCACCATCGTCATCTGCACCATGTGAAAGAGTATTTTCTAAGGCTGGGGAGCTGGTGTCTAAGAGGAGAAATCGCCTTGGAGCAAAGACACTCCAAACTTTTGTTCCCCAATAAAAATTCATAAACTAATCACTTTTTTGTATTTCATATGATTTAACAGTTAACAAAAAATGTGTGTACATAAGTAAAAAATTGTAACTCAAATTTGCTATGTTTTACATACCAACTCAGTTTAGCATTTACACAAACAAGGAATTCCTTTACCTGCAATCATTTTATAACTACTGCAGGCGTCACTAGTGGGTGACCAACACAGTATCAATACAGTGCCGACACAGTTTGTGTAGTGTGTCAATACACTCCTTGAGGTATCATCGTCCCATCACTAATATGTATAACCCTCCAACTGCCTTTGGAATTGAAGAGAATTGTCTTTATTTTATTAGCATGTGTTGTACTATGTTTCTGTTATAAGCACTTTAGAAGTTAGGAATAGTAGAATGTTTAATCAGTGGAATAAAGATAAGCAGTCAGTTGACCCTTCCTTGACATGAATGTTGTTTAGCCAGAAGGAGACAGTCAGAAGGAAAGTGGTAGACCCCCATCGTAAAACATGACAACATAGTTTACTGGTGTTGATGAGTTCCTTGGCAGGAATATGACTTCGGACCTGGCCATCTGGAGAAGATAATGGACAAGAAGGACCACACCAACACCAAAGGAGGCTGGAAGAAGAAGATGGGGTCATCCAAGAAGAAGGACTGGATTGGACTGAATTAGCATCAATAATTTACATATATCTTTCTATATAAGACTGGGTCAAGGGATAGTTAGGTCGTCAGACTTCGTGCCCTGACAATTGACTTTGTTGTTGCTAGGGTTATGAACTGGCCCAGAGCTCTGTAATATTTGTATCTTGAATTGATTCTGTTTGCTAAATACATCTGTTTGCTAAATACATTTTGAAATTGACATTTGTTTACTTGAAGTCTTCATTTAAAGAACACGCGGATTGGCAGTGACACACGAGAGGTACTGCAATCCAACAGAATACAAACACAATAGCAACATAAGAACAAGTCCCATATCAAACAAATAGACCTGTTGCCTTTAAATAATTTTTCATTAAGTCCATATGTTAGAGTATTGAGATGAATCCACTTCCTTTCAGTTCTCTTGTGTTGAAGTGTGGTCCAGTGTAGGTTGGCTTCCAAGACTGTAACCTTGAGGGCTGGCCATACATGTTGTAAGAAATGTTTTATGTCGTCACTCTTGGGTACGATGACAATAATCCGGGGACCACGACTTGGCTCGAACAGTTTTCTTTATATTTTATTTCAACAGGCCTTGAACATGTGTTTATATACTAGTGCAGGGGTCGGCAACCCAAAATGTTGGAAGAGCCATATTGGACCAAAGAAACAAATCTGTCTGGAGCCGCAAAAAATTAAACGCCTTATATAGGGCTTATAATAAAGGCAACACATGCTGTAAGTGTCTATATTAGCTGTATTACCTACTTTCCAAATGATAATTGGGCTACAAATACATAAAGAGCATTCATGATGAAATGTTTATTTTCCCTGCAGCATCCTGGAGAGAATGACGCACCACGTGGCTTTAAGTTTAACTTCCATTATAATGAGATGTTGAAATTAAATATTATACACATTTATACAGCATTGGAAAACTTTAAGAATGTTGTCACGTTTTTCCTCCTACAGAAATTATATTAAAACAATTTCCATTTTCATATTTTTGGGAAAAGCTCCAGGGAGCCACTAGGGTGGCGCCAAAGAGCCACATGCGGCTCCAGAGCCGCGGGTTGCCGACCCCTGTACTAGTGCAACTTCCATGAACAACCACACCCAGAACCACCCACCATGCACGTGATGCACGCCAACTACGGGTCCAATTATAACCCAAAATACATAACATTTCCTCCCCTCTTAAAGCAATGTCCTATATGAAACACATTAAAAGAAACAATGCCTTCACCTTAGCTATAAGTACAATATAACCCCATAACATAGTTCACTCAGCATTACGCTATTAACAGGAGCACACAAAAGTAAAGTATTTTTGTTTTCCATATATATTACTTCTGAACTATTATTTAGGGATGAGGGTAGACTACCTCAAACCCCAGACTGAAAGCTCCAACCTCCGTCCCAGGTATGCCTTCAGACGCGGATCTTCACCAGCAGTCCGACCTTTCACCACCATGTCCAGGACTGCTGACATTTCCGTGTCAATGCGAGTCTCCTTCTTCACTTGTACTGCAGAAACAGGGGCTTTTGACACCTCCGTGAAGTAGAAGATGTCCGTGGCGTTTGACTCGGGTTTCGTAATAGGAAGTGGCAATCGGGACAGACCATCAGCATTGCAATGCGAATCTGATTTCCTGTATTTGATGTCATAGGAATGAGCAGATAACAACAGGGCCCATCTCTGCAGTCTCGATGCAGCAAGAGATGGTACACCAGTGTGTGGACCCAGAATGGTTGTGAGAGGTCGATGGTCAGTTAAGAGAGTGAAGTTTCTCCCATACAAGTACTGATGAAATTTCCGGACACCGAAAACAATACTTAATGCCTCTCGCTCCAGTTGTGCATAGTTCGATTCTTCCTTGTTCAGCGTTCTGGAGCCAAAAGCGATTGGTTTTTCTTCTCCGTTTGGCAGGACATGTGAAAGAACAGCTCCTACTCCATACGGAGACACGTCACAAGCAAGCTGCAGTGCCAGTGACGGGTTGAAGTGCGTTAGAACCTGCGAAGTTGTCAGCACATCCTTAGCTTCCTGGAATGCTGCCTGGCAGTTTTCGGTCCATTTCCACATTTTGTCTTTGCACAACAATTCGTGTAATGGCTGCAGCAACGAAGCCAAATTTGGAATGAATCGTCCGTAATAATTCAATAATCCTAAAAAGGATCGCAGCTGGCTGATCTGTGGCGGTGGTGCATCGACGATGGCAGTGGTTTTGGACGGTGCGGTGTGGAGTCCTTCCGCATCAATCACATGCCCCAGATACTCCACAGACGGCTTAAAGAACTCACATTTGTCTTTTCGAACTCTAAGTCCGTATTCCTCCAGCCTTTGAAGCGTCGCATCTAAGTTACGCAGATGCTCTTCATTGTTTGCTCCCGTACACAGAATGTCATCAAGGTAACATTGTACACCTGGCAAGCCAGTAAGGATTTGATCCATGGCGCGCTGGAATAAAGCTGGAGCTGAGGTTATTCCAAAAGGCAACCTCCGATACCTGAAAAGTCCTTTATGTGTGTTTATTGTTAACAGTTTACGTGACTGTTCCTCCACGTGCATTTGCAGGTAAGCTTGGTTGAGTTCTATTTTGCTGATTTTTTTTTCTTTTTTTCCTCCAACAAGACCAGCAAATAAATCCTCAATCAATCGGAGTGGATACTGCTCCGCTACCAGCACTGGGTTAAGGGTTACCTTGAAGTTCCCACAGGTCCGGATTCCACCATTTTTCTTCGGCACCGGAACAATAGGCGTGGCCCACTCACTGTTGGTCACAGGCTCTAAAACCCCACTCTCAACCAAAGCATCCAAGTCAGCTTCCACCGTTGGCCTAATTGCGTAAGGTACTGGTCTTGCCTTGTGGAATACAGGTTCGCTCCCAGGTTTGACATGCAACTTAACAGTAATATCCTTCATGCTACCTAACTCATCACGGAAGATCTGCTCATGTTTTTCCAGTATCGACTGCAACCATGCTGAATGAGTTGATAGCTTCCTTACCTCCTGCCAGTCAAGACGGATGTTCCTTAACCAGGTGCGCCCCATGATGGCGGTGAGGTTATCCCTGGTGACGCAGACGGGAAGTGTCTTTGACCGACCGTTACAGTGCACCAGTACATCCATCATCCCTTTCATTTGCACTGGGTGTCCCGTATAGGCTCTGAAAACCGTATCCGAAGGTCATAACTGAAGATGCTTCAGGCATTTCTTGTAGGTTTTGAAGGACACAATAGATGCCTTTGACCCTGTGTCAATTTGCATTTTTACAGAATGTCCCTCCAGCTCAGTATTAATCCAAAACCCATCTGACTTTTCATCCACACTCAACACTTCCACTGTGTTAATCTTAGCATACAATTCTTCTTCTGAGGAATCACTGTCCTCCATTTGACTTTTAACTGTGTTAACATGTCTTTTCTTTTTGAACTTTGCATTGTCCTTTTTGTTTTCAGCTTTTGGGCCTCTTCCTGCATCATTTTTGTTTCTGCATGCTGGTTCCACGTGACCCTTCTTCCCACAGCTTCGGCAGGTCATTTCCTTACCCCAGCATGTAGAAGCTAAGTGGCCAGACTTGCCACATCGAAAACATGGGCCTTGAGGGTTTGAGTTGGTAGTGCCAAGTTTGTGCACCCTCCCTGTGGCGTGCAGCTGCTGGACCTCTTTAGATGCCATTTCCATAGTGACACTAATATTAATGGCTTTCTCAAGGGTCAAATCACGTTCAGTGAGAAGTTTCTTCTGAATTGCCTCATTTCTTAATCCACACACAAGTCTGTCTCTTAATGAATCATTTAGGACATTTCCAAATTCACAATGTACAGCTAATTTACGTAAAGCTGCCACAAACATGACCACAGACTCCCCCTCTTCCTGACTGCGTCCGTGAAACCTGAACCGTTCCGCGATGACCAGAGGTTTGGGCGAAAAATGTGCCGAGAGCGTGTCCACAATTTGCTCGTAAGTTTTACTTCCTGGCTTATCAGGTTGTAGAAGAGTTCGAAGCAAATTAAAAGTCTTTGGTCCCATCACACTTAAAAAAGTGGGCACTAGTTTGACATAATCAATTTCGTTCGCTGCCACAAAATAAGCAAAAGGCTCCGTGTACGAGTCCCATTGCTCCAAGCAATCATCAAAAGGGCCAATCGAGCCGATAACTCCAGCCATCTTTTCTAAGCTCCTGGTTACGGCACCGCTCCCTTTCACTTTTAATTGACTCCCCTTGTCCACTCACGTGTAGTCTCAGACGTCGGGGAGAAAAAAACCCCGACAAGGGAGACACATAAAAATGTCCCCGCAGCGGACAACACGCGCTGATTCAGACGTCCTCGTCGCCACTTTTGTTATGTCGTCACTCTTGGGTACGATGACAATAATCCGGGGACCACGACTTGGCTCGAACAGTTTTCTTTATATTTTATTTCAACAGGCCTTGAACACGTGTTTATATTCTAGTGCAACTTCTGTGAACAACCACACCCAGAACCACCCACCATGCACGTGATGCACGCCAACTACGGGTCCAATTATAGCCCAAAATACATAACAATGGGAATATGTGTATTTTGTTGTGATAAAATCTGGTTCTAATTGTGTTCCTTGTCTCCCCCACATATTGCATCCCACAGGTATTACAAAAAATTGAAAAACACAATTTTTGGTTAAAAGGCCTGTCCCCAGTTGTTTTACATACATTATTATAACTGTACCCAGAAACAATATTGTAGAAGTTCCCCTTCTCCCGCGGCTTTAGGATCAGATAGTGTTTGGAGTTTGGCTTTCACTAGATAATCTTTCAGGTTCCTGTGTTTCCTGGATGCAGCAATCAGTCTGTGATTCTACAGTATCTGAGAATCGCAAATCTCTTAGTAAAAGCTTTTTTTTATATATATATATATATATATATATATATAGTTCTGACCAAATTAATGGCCGACTTGGAGTAAAAGGGAGAAAAGACGAACACCAGACAGGCCTAACTACAGAAGCTCTGAAATCCTCCTCCCTGCTGCACATTCTATAACATCTCACAGGTTTGGTTAATGGGGGGGTCCAATCATACTTTGGAGTAAGTTTGGGTGGTGGCTCAGAGTCCTCTTTGCCCTCAAAATAAGCTGCAATCATTAATTTTCTATATTGTTGCAAGGCAGATCCAGTGCTATTAATTAAATCTTTATTACTGCCTTTTGCCTGATGACATTTTTGACTCAAATGAATAACACTTTTGTCCCCCTCCTGGAAAAGCAGGTTCATGGGGGTCATTAGTTCACCATCTGAGACCAATGTTCAAGCAGCCATGCTGCTGTGGCATGGGTCAAGTGGATGCCATCCCTCTCCACTAAGAATTAGCTCCTGGAGAGTTCGGGAATTAACTGGTAGTTGGATTTAATGTGCTAGCATGCAGATGAACCTGGTCTCGATGGGGAATGCTCCTCGAAAAGCTGATGGCTACAATTTTGTAACCGTGTGTGTGTGTGTACTAGTGGTGTGGTGTCATCAGTATTGGTGGCGGCTCAGCTAAAGTCAGTTTGTGACTGAACTTTGCATTTCTGTAGAGGAGCCATCGCATTACCTGGCGTGGGGCTGAGCTCCTGGCAACTCTCCAGGAGATTGATGACATCATCCTCGTCTAGGTTCTGCTCTTCGCTCAATATGGAACCTGGAGCTGGAGTAGGTCATGAAATATTCCTCTCTGGGATGATGAGTGAGATTGGCCTAGGTTCCTGGGGTGTGGATGTAGCTGGAGGAAGACGGTCCTCCGTGATCCGTGATGGAACTGATCTCTCTGAAGGTAAGGCACGCTGTGAAGAGGACAGAGACAGAGCTCCGCCGGGCTTGGTTAGGGCAGTACGTTTTGGTCTCTGCTCTCTGGTGTCCAGCAGACTACCAAAATCTGGTGATCTGGAAGACGGTGGGGAGTGCTCAATGTCCTCCTGTTCCGACTGTGAAGACAGGGACCAATCTCCGGTCATAGTGGCTGCTGTTTGCATCGTCTGCTGACCAATGGACCGAAAGGTTGGGGGTGAAGAGGGAGGATCAGTTTCCCTAACTGAAGGTGCGGAAGGCGCTTGGTGCTGCACCTCTGTAGACGTGTCCTCTGAGCGGAGGTCTGGGGCCTGTTTAGGGGCTGCTATGTCCCTTTTTGACTGTCGGGCTACAAGGAGAGCCTCCGCACGTTGCACTGTCTCTGCTAACAGTCTACCCAGGTTACGCCGTGCCCAGTTGGCTGCTATTTCAAGAGACTCTTGCCAATCTGGGTTTGAAAAGGCCTTTAATTGAACTCTCTTTTTAAATGACCTCTGAATAATGGTCTCTCAAGATGAGCAGGGTGGTTATAGCCCAGTTCTTAGCATTCCCCCAAATTAGGTCCATGGTGTTGTCAGAGGGTGTTGATGGTTTAATAGTTGTAGCCATGGATTGTATCATATTAGGGGTTAGGGTTAGGGCTACAATTGGGTTAGGATTAGCTCATGGATAAAGTTAAGATGAAAACAGAGGGAGTGGGAGAGAAAAAGAGATTTTTTTACCAAATGGTCATGCATGAAATTACATCCTTTCATTAAGGCCATTTGGATGTGTAGTACCTAATTTATTAATCCAGCCTCTCCACTCTCCTTCTCTAAGCCGTGGACCAGTGTGGACTGTACTCTAAAACCAAGGCTTGCAATGCATCCCAGCCAGGGGAGATGACGTGCTGGACAACATGCCGCTCAGTGTTTTCTCATTTCATGATATTATGGCAAGTAAACCGTACATGTATCGGCAGTCTTGTTTCTCCCACATATCTTTTATCACGTTTGCAGCACTTTAAATATACAGTTGGTTTTCTTTAAAAAAAAGTTTCCTTGTGTTGCAGTTCTGAATACTTTTTGCTTTGGTGAATCAAATACCCATTCTTGTTGTTTAAAATAATGGTTCTGTGGGCCGAGTCTCCAATCTGTGAAATGAGCGTATTGACTTATTTCCTGTTTTCCCAGCAATCTTTAATATCAAAATAGCCATTTTGCCCCCTCTTCTGCCAAGAAAAATAGTTTGGAGCTGTAGAAAATAACAAAGCTTATGAAATTTTAAAGTTTTAATCTTTTTTAAAAAATTATTTTAGCTCTTCCAGCCACTGAACACAACACACAGAAGTGCAGTGTGCATTTGTAGTCCTACTCTGAGAAACTGAATTATGTGCAGGCCTATTTGAGTCCTTGCTATATTTGTGTAAAATGAAAAGAAAAAATAGTCCTTTTTAATCTAAACAAAATGGTTATTTGCACCTTACCAGCTTTAAAAAGAAACATAAAATTTTCTGAACAATTTCTCATTTGTTTTTAAAGTCAGAGAATAAATCTTCAGGTATTTTTTAAAATGATTTTCCACACCGTATTTTCACGACCATAAGGCGAACTGTATTAAAAGGCGCAGTCTCAGTTATGGGTGCTATTTCTGTGTTTAAAACATACACAAGGCGCACCGTATTATTAGGCGCATGCTGAAACATACAGTAAAAAATGACAACGGAAGTAAAACAGTGAGTTTCGACACATTTATTGAACAAAACATTCATTCTTCCGCCACAAAACATCAAAGTTTTCATCTTCTGTATCTGAATTAAACAGCTGCACTATTTCATCCCGAATTCCTCTTCTTAATCATCTGAATCGGACTCACCGACCGGTTCCGCTTCAGCGTTGATTTTGTGAAAGTTCTCCCAATACATGAAGACGGTATCAGAGCCCATGCGTCTACAATCCACCCGCATACGGTGGCATAACTCGCCCGCCGCTGCCTCATAGTCTTTGTGAAGGAGTGTTCGCCTTCCGCCATCCAGCGCTCTGTCCGTTTCCGTGGCAGCCGAGAACCGCGGTGAACGACGACTTCTCATGCCCCGTTGTGCGTATCGCCACCGTGCTGGTCCCTTTTTCTCCATTTTGTGAGTCAAAGGGATGTTAAAAGTCAGAGGGATCTCATCCATGTTGGTGATGTGGCTGGGCGCGGTTATCTTGTTGTGGCAGTAGGTGCGGAAGATGGCCGCCCTCTCCTGGTTAGGGTTAGGGAAGATGGCCGCCCTCTCCTGGTTAGGGTTAGGGAAGATGGCCACCCTCTCCTGGTTAGGGTTAGGGAAGATGGCCGCCCTCTCCTGGTTAGGGTTAGGGAAGATGGCCGCCCTCTCCTGGTTAGGGTTAGGGTTAGGGAAGATGGCCGCCCTCTCCTGGTTAGGGTTAGGGAAGATGGCCGCCCTCTCCTGGTTAGGGTTAGGGAAGATGGCCGCCCTCTCCTGGTTAGGGTTAGGGAAGATGGCCGCCCTCTCCTGGTTAGGGTTAGGGAAGATGGCCGCCCTCTCCTGGTTAGGGTTAGGGTTAGGGAAGATGGCCGCCCTCTCCTTGTTAGGGTTAGGGAAGATGGCCGCCCTCTCCTGGTTAGGGTTAGGGAAGATGGCCGCCCTCTCCTGGTTAGGGTCAGGGAAGATGGCCACCCTCTCCTGGTTAGGGTTAGGGAAGATGGCCGCCCTCTCCTGGTTAGGGTTAGGGAAGATGGCCACCCTCTCCTGGTTAGGGTCAGGGAAGATGGCCACCCTCTCCTGGTTAGGGTTAGGGAAGATGGCTGCCCTCTCCTGGTTAGGGTTAGGGTTAGGGAAGATGGCCGCCCTCTCCTTGTTAGGGTTAGGGAAGATGGCCGCCCTCTCCTGGTTAGGGTTAGGGAAGATGGCCGCCCTCTCCTGGTTAGGGTTAGGGTTAGGGAAGATGGCCGCCCTCTCCTTGTTAGGGTTAGGGAAGATGGCCGCCCTCTCCTGGTTAGGGTTAGGGAAGATGGCCGCCCTCTCCTGGTTAGGGTCAGGGAAGATGGCCACCCTCTCCTGGTTAGGGTTAGGGAAGATGGCCGCCCTCTCCTGGTTAGGGTTAGGGTTAGGGAAGATGGCCACCCTCTCCTGGTTAGGGTTAGGGAAGATGGCCACCCTCTCCTGGTTAGGGTTAGGGAAGATGGCCGCCCTCTCCTGGTTAGGGTTAGGGAAGATGGCCACCCTCTCCTGGTTAGGGTCAGGGAAGATGGCCACCCTCTCCTGGTTAGGGTTAGGGAAGATGGCTGCCCTCTCCTGGTTAGGGTTAGGGTTAGGGAAGATGGCCGCCCTCTCCTTGTTAGGGTTAGGGAAGATGGCCGCCCTCTCCTGGTTAGGGTTAGGGTTAGGGAAGATGGCCACCCTCTCCTGGTTAGGGTTAGGGAAGATGGCCTCCCTCTCCTGGTTAGGGTTAGGGTTAGGGAAGATGGCCACCCTCTCCTGGTTAGGGTTAGGGAAGATGGCCACCCTCTCCTGGTAATCCGCGGGCAGGTGCTGCGCAACAGTTGTCCTTGGGCGTATGGAGAGATGCCGCCTCCTCATAAAGCGAAAACACTAAGATTGCTCGATTGCCATTTTCAGCCGCATATTCGATGGCCTGCAGTTTAAATTAAGCCTCATTAATACGCGTCTCGCTTGACCGGTGCCATTTTAGGGGATCCTTACGCGGAGGTGTGCCGCTAATCGCACCCACCAAAGGCGCACAGCAGCTTTTGGAACTCAGTCCACACACAAGGCGCTCCATATTATAAGGCGCACCGTGTTTTAGGTGCGCCTTATAGTCATGAAAATACGGTATTCTCCATCTTTGAACGTCTTCCTCCTCGGTCCGATCTCCTGAGCTGCCACAAAACTAGCAGCTGTAATCGACTGTGGAGAGCTGATCCACTCCTGAAAGATAGTTTTCTCTCTTCAGCTTTTCTTTGTAGTTCTGAAATTGCTCTCTGGCTCATCTTGAGTATTTTGGGTATTTTTCAGCGAATTCTAAGTGCTTGCTTTAAAATTGTTGTTCATTGTTCCATTTTCTGTTTGTTAATTTCTCGCCACATATCAAGCACACAGGTAAGCCAGCGTATATGAAGGCAACTGAATCCGTCCACACTGGTTTATTATTTATTAGGTTAGGGCAGGTTTTGCACACTCCAAAAGCCCCCAGCTGGTAAAGGTGAGGGCTATTGACATTTAAAAAATGGATGGTATCAACTCAAACTACAAGATAACTATACAATAAAACAAACAATAATAAAATATAAATATAAATTAAGAAATAAGCTTTATTTTCATGTTTTTTGGGGGAATGGAGCTACTACACGGAGGCTGAAGAGCCGCATTGCCAACCTCTACCTGTAATTCCAAAAAAACTTCTCCAATTTTGGCATAACTGTTGTCCCACAGCTAATTTTATCTGAAGTCAGTAATTAACCCGTGCAAGCACTTTCTGCTATTAAGAATTAGCATTTTAGTTGATTCCACTGCTAGTTGTAGCGATTAGCCCTCCTATCTCTTTCGAACATGGCTTCTCCCCCTCACTCTGTAATGTGTCAGATCTAAATACAGTATATTTACACTAATCTCACTTTCTTTTTACGACATACAGTATTTAAATGTGGTTTTGTAGAGTTTGGGACAACTGCATCAAAAGAGTCCATTTTCTAAAACACTACAGGTAAGCTAATGATCATTTTGGCCACAGACACTCCGAGCCATGCAGTTATTTTTGTTGTTGCCCTTGTCTTCAGTACGTGGAATGGTCTTTAGAGTCATTTAAGCAGGTCACATGCAAATCAAAGCATTCAAATAATTGCATTCATACAGCTGCATTTAACTGTCAGCTGTGTATGAGCTCAAACAGCATCAGCACAAGAGTAGTTTTGACACGATAAATTGAATATTTCAGGGTGTTTCTGGTAACTTCAAGTTGCCCAAAAATAGAAAACACACTTCAAATACTCTTCAAGGTCTTAAGTTATGTATTATAAATGCAGGATGCTTCAGAAACAAAAAACACATGATTTATCCAAGGCTATAGAACTTAAATTAGCATCTATTGCAATAGAACCGGGAAAACATTTCCAGGGTCCATGTACAGCAACAGATGAACATCTCACTGAACTTGCGGTATTTGATGGGATCTTACAGATGTGGGATCTGTGCCCACATCTGTAAGTGTGTAGCAGCTGATAACCTTGGAGCTTATTGACTGACTGCTTTGCTTAACTTAGCTAGACCAGACCTAGTTGTTTCCAGTCCTGGAGGACAGACGCTTGCTCCCAAGTTTTGCTCTTAGCTGGTCATCCTGGTAAAGGAGTCAAGCTGGGAAAAGTTGGAATTGCAGTTTTGCTCTTTTGAGGTAGTTTGTTAGCAGCTTGGTGCTAGTTAGCCGGACTGCTCCCATTGCTGATTTTAGCCTGCAAACCTTGTGTTTTGTGGCTAATTGAGCTTGTTTTGCAGTATCTTGATAATTCCCCTGCAGGCTATCATATTGCTGCTCTGAAGAAGGGCATCATTGCTGCTTCTGTTAGGTTGGGTTAAGGTTAGCAGCTGAGGCTTCTGGGGAGTGATGGAGAAAAGTGGAGGTAGGAGAGGGTGGGGTAAGAGAGAGAGCAGAGACTTTATGCGACCTGACCTCAAAGTCACATGCCGCACTCCACCAGCGACAACAGCTAGATCAGCTGTTCACACCTGAAGGACGGTGGGACATTTGGGGTTCTGGTGCTTTTCTATATCTTGTGGTAAATTTCTTCTGGTGGTAGTCGAGAGGTGCTGATGAGGAAGCGATCTTCGTAGACTCCGACTTGATTATAAGAGATGTTTATTGGAGAAACAGTCAGGCATCTATAGGACGCTGCAGCTGGCCCGAGGGAGGTTTTGTTGTCCAAATGGTGAAGATCTCAGAAGTGCTTACTTCAATAGCCCCTCTTATACCATCAAGTAAGCACATTCTTCTCTGATGCCCTCCTAACACAGTATATCAAACCCAATGGCATAGAGTTCAGTTAGGATCAAAAATGGAAGTAGGAGGAAGGCCTCATGGTGGTACTCCTCATAAGAACTATCAGGAGCCAGAGCACATCCTCATTAGCAGCTGCTCATACAGGAAAAAATGAGGACATCCACCAGACACCGGTGATAAGACACATCTGGTGCATATGAGAGATGGCGCCTGGATGGCCCACAGGTGCAGGTGGTCCAGGTCCCAAAAACAATTAAAATGATTTTTTGCGAGTTTAATAAAGTTGAACCCACCCTAGACATCAAATTGTGATTGTGGCTATTGATTGAAAAGCCACCTTGTGATAGCTCAGATGAACTATATGCACACTCTTCAGATGTTCAAGTTCCCTTTCCTTAAACGTCCCCAGTGAGCATGATACGTTTTACAGAGAGGTGATACAATTAGCTCCATAATGATTTAGGTTTGCACTAATTACTCTTGGATCAGTCTTCATCAGTGTGTATGGATTCAAAACACATATGCAACACTCTTCTGATTCACTTTTAAGATTTGCTTTTGAAAATATATTTTTGTTCCAATGTCACAACGTCTGTTTTACCTTGCAAATTTCAAAGTAACAATGTGTTCTGAATACATGCTTTTCCCTTGGGACTGTATGGGCTGTGGAATAAAGCATCATTAGAATCGTGTGGGGGTGGGGGGGGGTTGTTTACACACTCAAAGGAGCAAGTTCGAGCACGTCCATCTAATTATTGCATCATTAACAATGCTTTGCATCTTTAGATTTTTCCCCAACTAAAATCTAACTAGAATTTTAATGATTACAACCCAAATTATCCATCTAGTCAGCCAACCATCTATGTCTATCAGTAAAAAAGTACTTTTCATCCATTGATGAGGCAGGAAAAAAAAAACAGCAAAAATTTTAATAGTCATTCTTTGCTTATGCCAATATTCTTTTTACTCTTGAGGTCAGAGCTAAATAATGTATTAATCTGAATTGTAGCAGACATTACGTTGAAGAGAAAATTGCAGCTAATAAACAAAAAGTGAAATGAAGTTATAGTAAAGCAGGTATTAAAATAAAAGTCATATCAAAATTACAAGGATGTCATGTTGATAAGCCAGACAGCAGTTATGTTAATGTCTACTTCAGACATATGAAATGAACAGTTCTGTTCAGTGGATCAGTAAAAATCAAAGATAAAATCAACCAAGAATGAAACAAATGAAGAAGCCAAAAATAACAGTATTTGAGCAGTAACCACCTGAAATGGAGCAGGAAATGAATAACAATAAAGAACTTTAGTGTCATTTTCCAGATGTCCTGTATTTTGAATACACTTGGAGAAGATCTACTATTAAATGTTGACTAATAACGAATGTATGGATATTGCCACTGTAAAAGTACTGTAATTACATTATGAAGTCGTATAAAGTCTAACTGCCATATCTGAGTAGTTTCATGGTCATTTTTGAGGAATTCAACTATCTCCAACTGTTAAAACAATAGACTTGACAGATGTCATCTTATTTTAAAGGAAATTAGGTTAAGCTTGATCATGAATCCAATTCCTCACGCTGTCTTGATGGACGACCAATGCTGTAAATGAATCAAGAATGTCTTTATTTTTTGCCATGGTATCCTGTCAGTTTGAAATCCGGTGAGGACAAAGGTAGTCATCTGAAATGATCTCAAGTAATTGGAGGGAGAGGGAAAAGTAAGTCAATTGAGCATGAAAATCAACATCTATATGAAAGTATAAAAAGACAAACAAGCCATTACCTCCACAGAGACACACCGGAGGAGAAGCACATGCTAGACCTCACTGGCTCATACCAGGTTTGATTTTCGATATCTTTCCTTCCTCAAATGAAGGACTATGGCGGCATTATTTTGCGTGACCTCTTTTCTATTTCTACAGGAATGCAATCGGTGGAATTTGTCCGAGGGATACTCTACCTGTCCCTCACTGTTGTGGGAGCTCCGGGAAATATTTGTCTCATTCTGGCATATCTCATCTTGTTGCATCAGGAGAACCGGCTGCTCCCGGCTGATGTCATCATTCTTCATCTATCATGTGTAAACCTTCTGGTGGTAGTTGCTCGCTGTCTGCTAGAGTTCCTTGCTTCCTTTCACCTAGCCATCATCTTTGGAGATGTAGGTTGCAAGTCAGTGATCTTTGTCTACAGAACATCCCGCTCCCTGTCCATCTGGCTCACTTTCATTCTAAGTGCCTACCAATGCCTGTGCATAGCCCCTCCAGGGTCACAGTGGACCACGCTTCGCATTGTTTTTGCCAGCTATTTATTTTATGTCTTTTTCTTCCTCTGGCTCCTTACCACAAGCATGAGTTCAGCTGCTGTACTCTTTTCCTTTGGCACCCAGAACGACACAAACTTGATAAATCATAGTGTCAATGTGCAGTTCTGCTTTGTTCATTTTCCTTCTAAAATATCCAGCGATGCGAATGGAGCAGCCCAGGTGGGCAGAGATGTAGTACCAATGGCCCTCATGACTCTAGCCAGTTTGATCATCCTGGCCTTTTTGTATAAGAACAGTCAACAGGTGAAGGGTCTCCGCAGTAGGGATGGAGGAAGTGGAAGGGCAGAAAGGAGGGCTGCCAAAGCTGTGGTAACCCTTGTGACCTTATATGTGCTCCTTTATGGGGTTGATAACGGGCTTTGGGTGTATACGCTCACTGTGAGGGAGGCCATGAGGTCTTCTTTGATCTCTGACCTGCGGGTGTTTTTTTCCTCATTGTATGCAGCCCTGAGCCCCATTGTGATCATCATATCTAACAGGAAGGTGAATAGCATTCTGAGGTGTGCAGAGCAGCAGAAGCATGTTCAGTAGGAAGCCCCAACTGCTCGTCCTGTGGGAGTCGCTGTGATGGATCATTTTCAGAGAAAAGCAGACAGAATAAAGTAAAAAAGAAAAAGTCTGGGTTAAATGTGGGTCGTTTGTATCCAGTTCCTCTTTACTTCTGCTTGTGTCGTCACGCTTGAAACTTTCTTTTCTACACACACAAATCATCCAAATAGTTCATATTGTTTCAGTTTTTATGGCTGTAATGAGTTTATATAAAAAGTTCTTGCCATTACCATCAGCATTCAAATTGTTAAATCGATAGACTTTCTATGAAACAGAATTTAGTATTGATCTCTTCTCCCCAGTGAATGTATAGTTATCAATGTGAGACCATTATAGAGAATAGGAACTGTTCATTCCAACCCATGGAATATTTTAATTAAATAAATTCCCCATACATTTTGGGGGTATTCTACTAACTGAATATAAATATGATCACCTTCAATAATCTTCCTGATAATAATCTGTTTTTATTACTTATAGCTTGTATTATATAAAAGAGAACTAGAGACAGTAATGATTCAAAAATCTGTCATAAATATTGTAAAGACTGACTGATTTTGCATGGTGTTACGTTTATTATCCATAGTATATGTTATCCACATTAGAAACTGTATAAAGTATAAGTATGTAATAAACTGTATATGTATCAATAATTATCTAGTAAAATCGGATATTTGAATACGACCTAATTGGTTAATATTTACTTTATAAACCATCCACCATCGTTTACAATAGATGGTTTTAAAGGTAAAATTGAGTTTATGAATGATGATTATTATCAGTCAATCAATCTTTATTTATATAGCGTCTTTTACAATCAACATTGTCTCTAGACCCTCTCCAGAACCCCAGGGCCTGACCCCAGACAAGCAACAGTGGCAAGGAAAAACTCCCCTTTAACAGGAAGAAACCTGGAGCAGGACCAGGCTCATGGAGGGGGACCCTCCTGCTGATGGGGGAGCTGGGTAGAGAGAGGAGAAGGGGGAGAGGAGAGGAGTAGAGAGGAGTAGAGAGGGAGAGGAGAGGAGAGGGGAGGAGTAGAGAGGGAGAGGGGAGGAGTAGAGAGGGAGAGGGGAGGAGAGGAGAGGAGAGGAGAGGAGAGGAGAGGAGAGGAGAGGAGAGGAGAGGAGAGGAGACGAGACGAGACCAAAAAACAATCAAAGTGAGTATACCTCTCACCCAAGTGGATTATGGGGTGGGAGGTGGTCCTGTTTCACACCGTTATGATCTCGGAGCATTTTATTAGGCCTTCATTCAGGTTTTGGCGTTGAAAGAAGACTGACAAAACAACCACTTTAGATTCTGGAGTCGTTCTTCATCCTGCCACATTGGTGACTCCACATTGAACATGTTCAAGGCAACAGAAGACAGTGCTCCTCTTCAGCCATGTCCTCCTAGCACCAACAGCCGGGAGGTTTTTCGCTGATATTTCAAGCTTCCCGAGTCCTGGCAGAGTAACCTGGCTCTATGGTTTCAGCACATCAGTGCTTTTACAGCAACTCAAATCAATCTTTATTTATATAGAGTCTTTTACAATCAAAATTGTTTCGAGGCGCTTTCCAGAATCCCAGGGCCTGACCCCCAACAAGCAACAGTGGCAGGAAAAACTCCCCTTTAATAGGATGATCCAAGACTGAAGGGGAGAAGAAACAGCTTAAAAAGAGGAGGTGGAGGGAGACGAGACAGAGACGTTACCCAGGAGGAAGACTGTCAGGAAGATGTGGATGACACCCACCAGAGTTGAAAAAACAGGACGTGATGAAGACAGGGACAAAAACCTGTACAGGAGAGACACTTAACACTGGTCCTGACAAATGCTCGTCTGGTCACTGAATTAACAACATACAGTTGGAAAAGCCTGATTTTTTCTTCTTCTCAGTGTTTAGAAAAATAAATAATGATGTGTTATTAAAATTTACACTAAATGAACGTCTGTCAAGGCCACCTGGGTTTCTTTTGGATCAGAGCCTCAGACTTGGAAGACTTGTTTTTTCAGCAGTTAGACACCAAAACATGGGTAACATTTATTGAGCAATCGCTAAAACAAAGGTGTCGAACTCAAAGACCCAGTGGGCCAAAATTCAAAACTAGGACAAAGTCACAGGCCAACATTGATATTTATTGAAAAAAAATCTTCCTCCAGCTACAACCGGGAACCTTTTGATATGGACCCAAACTAGTTTTGCTCAACAACTGAACATGGGTTAGGGTTAGGGTTAGGGTTAGGGTTAGGGTTAGGGTTAGGGTTAGCGAAGCTTAACACAATACAATAAATAATTTATTGCACATATGCAAAATCGAAATTCAAATAAAAACACATCACTGGCATTCATTACTTCTCTTTTAAATTCCAACAGTAATCTTTTGCCATTGTAAGTTAATGTAGTGTAAATCTAATGCCTTTTCATCTCTTCTACTTTCTGGCGCCTTTGAGTCATTTCCAGGTGTTTGTGCTTGTCTTGGTTTTGTGTTTTATAGTGTCATCTGTTGTTGTCATCCTTGTGATGAACAATGGCTCCACATACAAGACAGACAGGTCCGTCTTTTACACATCTAAACAGACATTCTGCCTCCTACCTGTTCAGAAAGGTCCTATTTCCTGCCTTTCCTTTAATCATTTTTCAGAGGGGTAGTGCGGTGCCAGAATTAGCATTAGCATATAAGGTCGCTATGACTACTTCCTTTCTTGGTGGTTGGAAAGCCACATATTGGTGCATTACCACCACCAGCTCATGTGGACTGTGGATTTTCACACCAAAACACCAGCAGAGCATTCTGGTATTTGTAGTATTAGCACATGCGCTTTAAGCGATAATACTGGTGGGCCAGCTCTTAATAGTCAATTGGTATGGCCAAATATAATTACATTGCAGGCCAAATTTGGCCCACAGGCCAGAGTTTGACACCTATGCTCTAAAAGCATACACCCAGGCCCAAGTCCACCACACGGTCCCCAGGTTGGCCCATCTGGGCCGGGTGTATAATAAAAATAGTTACCTAGAAACAAAGCAGAGACCAGACACCAGTCATTTTCTCAGGTATTGTGACACGTAGGATAATAGGGTGTATATTTAGGCAGTAGTGATAAAGGGTTACATATGATTGTAAGGTTCACATTTCCTGAAAATTACAGTAAAATAGAGGGACATCGGCTGTCAAATGACCTCAGGACACCTGAACATAACCACGGGTGGCACCACATCTGTTCCAGGGTAATACGCTGATCCAGGTTGAATAGGAAACAGCTCTTCAAAAACTTCTTACAGTCTGAGGAGAGTAGACGGAGAGAAAAGTGACCTTTAGAACGAAAGCTGCATTCATTAATCACAAGTTCAGACAATTGCAAAATATTAATAAAGAATAGAAGCAGCAGCATCTTTTTACCTTCAGACACTTTTAACTTCTTTATAGTCTGGGTGAGGAAATCTTCGCAGTGCTGCATCCCTGTTGTGAACAAGTCCGTATTTTCACTAAGTAGTTCCAGGAGGATGGAGCCAAGTTGCCAGACGGTGGTCGGGCCAGCTTCACAGGTTCCCTGGTGGTTAAACTCTGGAGGCCTAAAGCAAAAGGTTCCTGTGAGGAAAGAAAAAGGTTTGGAATTAAAGTGTCCACTGAAAAGCTCCAAATCAGACGTCAGCATGAGTTCAGCCGTGCCGGCGTAGCTGCGATATCCCGGCGTCACAAAACATAGGGGTCACCAACCTTTTTGAGACGGAGAGCTACTTCCTGGGTCCTGAATAATGTGAACGGCTACCAGTTTGATACACACTTCTGAAATAGCCAATTTGCTCAATTTACCTTTAACTAAATGTCATTATTAATAGTTAATGATATTCATCTCTGCAAAGACACTGATCATGTTAATGACTTCTCACAATCAATATCAACAATGATTTAAACAAGAATCGCAAACAAAATAAATGAGATGCAGCTCATTGGTCAGTGATGCTATTTGAGCTATTTTTAGAACAGGCCGGTGGGCGACTCAGGTGGTTCTACGGGCGACCGGGTGCCCGCGGGCACCGTGTTGGTGACCCCTGGTCTAGTGAACCAAACTGAACCAACGGAAAACCTAACAAATATTTTACAATATGATCAGATAAATAAAGCAATAGTTTCTTATGGCTCTGTCAGTCATTTTTAATTTTCAAGAGGCACAAAAGACAAATTTGCTTTCTATAAAAATCCCCATAACATGAACATTAAATGAATGAAGCAGTATTCAAGGCACCATCAGTAGATTTTCTCATTTAGCAAAAGTGGGCTAAATTTACTTCAAAGAAAAAAATTATAACAGCAATTTTCTATCATTCACTCAGCTGAAATATTTTTAGAACATAATTGGATTGAAATACAATAACAAAGTGCAAAAATCTATGAAGCAAAAACAACACTTTCTTCAAGGAAAAGACACATGTGCAGTGAAAAATATTTACCTTTAACTTTTAAACTTGAGCTGAGTAATAATTGTAAATGTGTTATTGCAGCTTAATGTTCACTTGTTTGAGGCTGATACTTGGTGGTGTCTCATCTTTTGGACGAGTTCATCAATGTTGGGGGTCCGGCTCTGAGCTGAGGAACTCCTCACAATTGAGTGAAGGTGTTCAGCAGGAAGTCCACTTCTGTGTGATGTTGTGTTCAGCTTCATCAAAGAAAGCAGTTGTTCCCGCAGGTCTGTGCTGCCCAACACAGGCAACGTTGGAGCAGCCTGGATGTGTGTCGGGGAGGAAACGGGCAAACTCCGCAGCACCCACTGCCCCATGTGTTGCCTTCAGGGCATCACTGCATTGGAGCTCAATCACCTCCATTTGGAGCTTTGGTGCTGAGCTTCCACCTCAACCTCAAAGGGACGGCTGAGCAGTTCAAACCTGCTTTTTGGTGCTTTTAAGTCAGTGACTCGGCGTGGGAAGTCAGCGGCGAGAACACTCATTTAATCAGCAAACTGTGCGCTCGGGAACACGCTGGTAGAGAGCTTCTCTTTCAGGGTCTAGCAGCTGGGAAAGTGGCTCAAGTTTCCTTTGTGCATCTGCGCCTCCCACAGAGTCCGTTTGGTTCTAAAGGCCTTCACTACTGTACATATCAGAGGGGAAACACTGAGGAAAACGGGCTTCTGTTCTTCCTTCTTCTCTTCTGACTATTGTGTGTTTGATGAATGCAGCATCCACTCACTGCCCCCCCCCCCTCATTTACACTGCTCCTGGTTTCACAATGCTCCTCAGACAGATGCAACCAGAGACACTGATGCCGTCAGACAATAAACCGGAGTGTTGTTGTGTCCGGTTATTAACATGTTCCATGCTTTTCCTTCTGCAACAGTTCATCACACCTGCTCAGGGAAACCTCGGTGTAAAGGAGGTGAAGCCGTGCCTCAGTGACTCTACTTTGCTGTTTTAGAAACTAACAGTTATTAGATGAATATACAGTGTGCACGTACGCGCACACGTGTGTATAAACACTTAATACACGCGTGTGCGTGGACGTAGACTTTTTAGTACTTTGGGTTCATAGACTTTTTAGTATTTTGCAGATACGTGTCTGTATATAAACCAGATCCTCCTGTAATAAAGAACTAAAGGCTGACTGTTGTCACGTGACCTGTCTCCGTCTGTGTCCGATGATGGAACCTGCCTGGAACATCTGGTGCACAGAAAAAGCAAAACAGCTCACAGAACTGGTCCAGTTTAGACCCCGAAATGACAATAAATAATGGAAATGTGTGACGCAGTAGAACAATGGACGAACTTTCTATTGGTCATTGACAGTTTCACTCATCGTCATCAGAATTCATCAAAAATATTTAAACAAACAAACTACACATCGAACCGCAAAGTTTAGAACTCAAAAGGGAGCGACAGGTGAAGATTTAAAGCTCAACGCAGCCGAAGAAGTTCCAAAAAGGAGAAATATCATGTGATGCTTTACCGCCACCCGGTGGACACGCGAGGAACTGCAGACACTAGTTAAACGCGCTCCGACACATTCTGACCTCTGCTGCTCCTCCTGGACTCCAGGGCTGCAGAAATATGCTGCTTTTACAAGTCTTTCAAATCTGTCAAGCATCATAAATCTTATTTAGTTAACTAGGTTGAATAATGATGGAGAATAGTGTCCGAAAAGCGTCTTTATTTTAAAGTGAACAAGAACAGTTCGGTCCGCGTTCACAGAGAGGCGGAGAGACCTCGAGAGTCCAAAACAAGTCCGCGAGGAAAACTCTCAAAAGTAGTCAAGCCACAGAAGTCAGGGTTTGGCGATGAGGCCGAAAACACTCCGCCGCTGGCAGACGGGAGTTCTGTCCTTAAATCTAACGGGAGATTGAAGAGAGACCGCAGGTGCGTGTGTCTGCGGGGCCACTGTGGCTGATGAGCGGCTCCTCCACGCCCCCTGCAGGTAGACACCCGCAACAACGGTCCCAGAAACTGGGAACCCAACAAACCAGTTTATAAAAGTTTTCCTTTCAGACTAAGCAGGAAGACTGAAGACCGACAAGGTGAGTAAACGAAGAGCATTATTGAAAAGAATTGACAGTTGTGTTTGGAGATAAAATCAAGATTTGGATTAATGAGACTTCATATTTAGTATTAGCACAAAACATTGTTATATATTATAAATGAAGAGGTCTTATTTAACTTTCTTATAGTCTGGCTTTAGTTATAGTTGAATAGTCTTTCTAAGTGAAGTTTAGTTTATTTTTCTGCTCTTTGCTACTGATCCTAAAAGAACTTTAAACCCTCCCAGAACGCTTTAATGGTAGTAATATATACGCCATGAAGCTGTTGATTAGGTTTTAAAAGTGAAAGTGAAACTATTCTGTTCAGACGAAGCAGGAAGAGCGACATTTTAGGTGAAAAGCTCTTAGAGTTATTAGAGCTGTTCAACAGTCCAGGTCACAGCTGGATATTTTGGTATTATTTAAGACAATCAACTTTAAAAATAATTAAATAAATCCACACAGGATCACAGGACACCAACAGGATTTTGGTTCATGTTGCACGTTTTCTCACAGTGGTTTATTGTTCTATGTTGTGGAACCACTGTGAAAGAAATGCAGGAGTGGGTGTCATTTCTTTCATCTATTTTAAATAGAGCAGTGATCTTTGAGGACTTGGATCATAGAAATAATTGAAGAGGGGAACAAATCAAATCAAATCAGTCTTTATTTATATAGCATCTTATACAATCAAAATTGTTTCAAGGTGCTTTCCAGAATCCCAGGGGGAAAGAGGAGAGGAGGGGAGAGGAGAGGAAAAGGAGAAGGAGAAGGAAAGGGAGGAGGAGAGGAGAGGAGAGGAGAGGAGAGGAGAGGAGAGGAGAGGAGAGGAGAGGAGAGGAGAGGAGAGGAAACCATGACCCAGTGGGGTGACAGAGGCCTGTCAGGTGATCATGTTTCCGGACCCCGGCAGCCTCGGCCTATAACAGCACAGCTAAGATGTGACCTTAGACGACAAATGAGGGGAGTTAAAAAGTCCTGACTAGCATGTTTATGTAGCACCAGATAATTTAGTGGCTGAGCTGAAGACAGTCCTTTCACCATGTTGGCCTGTGGAAAACCAGTGTTGTGGGCCCCATGGACCAGCGTCCCCGTCGTTGCCGGACCACCGTTGGCCACCAGTTGGGTTTTGGGATCAAAGTGGGGGCGTTTCCTGTATCCGGTTCTCCTCACGGATCCATGACTACAACATGTTGCTGCAAGTGCAGAGACGTTTGCTCTGGAAAGAACTTTAGAGCACATTCAGTGCTGCAGGATGAGGGGCTGGAAAAGGTGCCAGTTCTTTTCTCACTGCAGGGAACAGTTAAAAAAAGCAGCTTAAACTCTGAAAACATGAAAATGATACAGAGACATCACTGATTTAGTGATTCAGTTGTTATCCAGAATGGATTAGAATTGTTCCTGTTTGATAAAAATGCAGTGAATTGGGATTATTTAACTCCAACCTCTCCAGATTATTTACCTTCATCACAGTCTCATCACTATTTCTGATGTTTCCTCAGGATGGACGAGGACAGAGCAGAGTCCACAGTGCCCAGCTGTGTGTCCCTGAAGAGTGACCGGTCCAAAGATAAAGGAATAAACTTCAGAAGTTCAGAGGAAATGTAAGAAAACTAAAGCGTGATGATGTGTTTGTGTGGCAGCTGTTAGTCACATTAACAGCAGCAGGTTGTGAGTTTATTATTGGAGATGTTTAACACTTAAACCTCAGACAGTCATATAGTTACAGACTTAATGTGAATATTGTTGATTAGAAACAAGAATCAGGTTGAAAGATGAATTCAGACATAAATGCTGGAACAATATTGAGTCTTGATCAGGTTCTTTCATCCTATAAATCAAAGGACTAATAGAGATGTGTTTCATAGTGAGAGGGGGGAGCACATCCTATCAAACTGGGACCAGTCAGCTCCACCAGGAGAGTCCTCTTGTTCACAATCTGGAAGCAGATCTGGAGATGCTGAAATGAAGCCCAAACAAAGTAAAACTGTTCAATATGAGATTTAATTTGTGATGTCATGAATTTGGAGTTGTGTTGATGATTTATTATAGATGGAAATCATTGGTTTACTTATGTTCAGGAAGTGATCTGCAGGAGGTGATAGAAGGTCATAAGATGAGTCTGAAGAGAAGATGTGAACATGTGACTGAAGGAACTCATGAAGCAGGAAGTGGAACCCTGCTGAACAAGATCTACACTGAGCTCTACATCACTGAGGGACAAAGTGAGGAGGTGGACACACAACATGAGGTGAGACAGCTTGAGAGAACCTCCAAGAAGAACATCCAGGACACTCCAATCAAGTGCCAGGACATCTTCAAAGTCTTATCTGAGCAACAGAGACACATCAGAGTGGTTCTGACCAACGGCGTCGCCGGCGTTGGAAAAACCTTCTCAGTGCAGAAGTTCAGTCTGGACTGGGCAGAAGGTTTGGAGAACCAAGACATCAGTCTGGTGCTTCCGCTCTCATGCAGGGAGCTGAACTTGATCAGAGCTGAGCAGCACAGTCTTCTCTCACTGCTTCATGTTTTCCATCCAACATTACAGAAGATCAGAGCAGAAGATCTGCCTGTCTGGAAACTTCTGTTCATCTTTGATGGCCTGGACGAAAGCAGATTTTCACTGGGTTTCAACAAGCATCAGGTCATCTCTGATGTCACACAAGTATCGTCTGTTGACGTGCTCCTGGTGAACCTCATCCAGGGGAACCTGCTTCCCTCAGCTCTCATCTGGATCACCTCCAGACCTGCAGCAGCCTATCAGATTCCTCCCTCGTGTGTTGACAGGATCACAGAAGTACGAGGCTTCACTGACTCCCAGAAGGAGGAGTACTTCAGGAGGAGGTTCAGTGATGAAGATCTGTCCAAGAGAATCATCTCACACATCAAGGCCTCCAGGAGCCTCCACATCATGTGTCTGATCCCAGTTTTCTGCTGGATCACTGCTATAGTTCTGGAGGACATGATGACCAGAGACCAGAGAGGAGAGCTGCCCCAAACCCTCACTGACCTCTACTCACACTTCCTGATGGTTCAGATAAAGAGGAAGAAGCAGAAGTATGGAGGAAAGCAGAGACCAGAGGAACTGACTGAGGCTGATAAAGAACTCCTTCTGAAGTTGGGTCGGCTGGCGTTTGAACATCTGGAGAAAGGAAACATCATGTTCTACTCAGAAGACCTGGAGCGATGTGGACTGGACGTCTCCGAGGTGTCGGTGTACTCAGGAGTTTGTACAGAGATCTTCAAGAGAGAGAGTGTGATCTTCCAGAAATCAGTCTACTGCTTTGTTCATCTGAGCATTCAGGAGTTTCTGGCTGCCGTCTACATGTTCCACCGTTACACCATCAAGAATAAAGGGATTATGGAGTCTTTCCTAAAATATTTGAAACCAAACCCTTTTTCCTGGTTTGCTGGGTTGTTCACAAATAACGATCCAGCCACATCTCTTGATGGCTTCCTCAGGAGAGCACTAATGAAATCTCTTGAAAGTAAAAATGGCCACCTGGACTTGTTTGTTCGCTTCCTTCATGGTCTCTCTCTGGAGTCCAATCAGAGGATCTTGGGTGGACTGTTGGATCAGAGGAACAGCCACCCAGAAACCATCCAGAAGGTCCTCAACAACCTGAAGGAGCTGAACAGTGATGAATTCTCCCCAGACAGAAGCATCAACATCTTCCACTGTCTGATGGAGATGAAGGATCAGTCAGTCCATCAGGAGATCCAAGAGTTCCTGAAGTCAGGGGAGATATCAGAGAGGAGACTGTCAGAGATCCAGTGTTCAGCTCTGGCCTACCTGCTGCAGATGTCAGAGGAGGTTCTGGATGAGCTGAACCTGCAGCAGTACAACACCTCAGAGGAGGGACGACGTCGCCTGATTCCAGCTGTGAGGAACTGCAGGAAGGTCGAGTAAGTAAAGATTTTTGGGGCCGGACATCGGCGTTTAAATCAAGCGAGTGGATCATGTCAGGTAGCAATACTCCCTCCAGTGGTCATTCCTTCAATTCTTTATCTCCATTGCAACGTCCATAAATTAAAAACAACAACAATTCATCCAGAAATGTTCAACACTGGCTGGATATAAGTTCAAAGGTCAATCCAGACTAACCAACATAAGGCAGGAATAATAGGAGCCACAAGCTAACTGACTATCATGAAATTACTGTCATGTCATTAAATAACTTTTGTTTGTTTGTTTACATCGTATTCTAACGACAGAAAAACACATTTTAACTAATGACACGTGACTATTTTGCTTCATTTGTTCAGCGTAAAAACAGCCGGCCTCGTTGGTTTAAATGGGTGTTTTAGGTCTTTGTGGCGGTTCCGTTTGGAGCCTTTATGTGACCCACAAAGTTGTTTGAGCCTTTCCACACCCGTTAGGTGGCAACTTCATCACTAGCAACAAAAGGTGCAGTGAAAATGATTTGAAGGGAAACAGGCAGATAGAACAGAAGCTGAGGGCAATCGATGCAACCAGAGACTCTGATGTCATCGATCGATCGCTGAATTAAGACTTGACGCACCATCGTACAAATTGGATGAAATGCAAAATATCCAAAGAGCCGATAGACAGATAAAAAGATGCACGTTTCTTTAAACCATTTGCTATAATCATTTTAAATATTGAGTAATTATGAGCTGTTCTAAAATAAGACAAATGTTGAGAATAATTCAGTTGCATTTCTGATCTGATGGTCGTTCAAACTGTTGCTCTACGGCAGGGGTGGGGAACCTTTTTCAGATCGAGGGCCATTTCAATTTTTATAAAGTCCTCCGAGGGCCATACTATTATGAACACATACCTAGGGATGCAAAAAAAAGTCTATAACCATTGTGTTACTAAGTCTCATGATTGCTGCATTTGAGTTTGAATTATTTATTTAACACACATGCATATAAAATCACCAAAAAAAATAGAATAAAATGACAAACAAGTAAAACATGTTTTCATGATCATACAAAACAATAAAAAAAAGAGGTGCAGAGTTGAGGCAAGAGACCCGTAAGGGCCTGTTCGAGGCCTCTACTCACAAATACTGCAATACAACAAGATAATCAAGAAAATAAATGAAAAGAAAGAAAGATAAAGACAATAATAATAACAACTAGAAAGCGCTCGGAGAACGCAGACCTCCGCCAAGCGCAACATTTCCTGGCATATTGTGGTTTCCACCATAAATATTAGTCCCACATATACTTTGACTACATATTTAGATTCCTTGACCATAAAAACATACCGTTAGCCACTGGAATCATAACAATATATGTCTTAGTTCAATAGTTATTCACGAAAAAAAATTCACGCTTTGAAACAATTTTACTTTGTCCGGCGCGAGCGCCTCAGCGGCGGCTACGAGGCGCGTTCACGAACTCTTCTTCGGCGTGAGGTTTCAGCTTCGTGGCTATTAATTCACTCACCACAAACCTTGCACGCGTAATATTCTCTCTGTCGGTACATGGTCGTGTGAAAGCTGCTTGTGGAGCCTCCAAACTCCGGCGAAGAGCGTTAATTTTATCCAAACTCATCTGTCCTTTCAACTCGTCGAGTTTAGCGTGTTTCGCTATGCATTTTTCGTCCGTGTCAATCAGCCCAGCCCACTACGTACATCACATGCTGTGTTCACTGACCCTGACCTTGACTCGGACATAACATAACCGTCTGTTTTATCTCAGAAAACGGGAAAATATTTCCTCTTGTTATGAAAGAAATTTCAGGATACGAAAGGCAAAAATACGCTACCGCTGCTACTCGCAGCTCGCGGAGTTTAGCGAACGGTCCCACTGTATAAATGCACATATAAAATATAAAAATCTTATTGCGTTGCGGGCCGGTAGAAATGGTCTCGTAGGCCGTATACGGCCCGGAGGCCGGGGGTTCCCCACCCCTGCTCTACGGTGTTGAATTTAGCTTTTCCAGGAAATGAGCTACATTTGTGTTGAGGTAGATTCTCAGATGAGTTGATTAGAAATCCCAAAGTTTGACTCACTATTTTTGTTTCATACACAACAGACTGTCTGGTAGTTTTCTTTCAACGAGTGATTGGGAAGTTGTGGCCTCAGCAATGACGTCAAACCCTTCTCATCTACGGCAGCTGAGCTTAATTAACAACCATAACCTGACAGATGCAGCAAAGTTCCTGTCTTCTGCAATGATGCATCCAAACTGCAGACTGGAGACGCTCAGGTCAGGAGGCCTCTGTTGGTCTTTTCTAAATTTCTTTACATTTTCTGCTTTTCTCTTCATTTTCAGATTTAGAAATGTGTTTTTATTTGCCCCATTTATTCCTTTTCCAGGCTGTCACACTGCAGGTTATCAGAGATCAGCTGTGGCTCTCTGGCCTCGGCGCTGAGGTCCAATCCCTCCCATCTGAGGGTTCTGGACCTGAGTTTTAACCAGCTGAAGGGTCCAGCAGTGAAGCTTCTCTGTGGTGCTCTCCAGGATCCTCTCTGTGAGCTGGAGACGCTCAGGTCAGTCAGAGATGATCCAGTACTTTCCCAGGTGTAACTAGTTAGACAATAACTGTTTCCATGTTTGATCTTTGTTATAAACGTAGTGTTACAGTTCTCAGAAAAAAGACCACACAGGACAGATTTGCAGTATTAAATTGGTTGTGGAAATCTGTCCCATGTGAGGATGGTCATCAATGACTAGAAAGGAAGTATCAGTTGTAGATTTGTCTTGTTTTATTTTAGGCTGGCCACAAAACCGCCCAAAACATTCAGACCAATCAAAAATGGTTCTTCCTGTCTTTTAAAGATCAGAAGGAAAACTAGAAACCCAAAAAGAAAGCTGCTGCAGTGTGCCACGCCCCTTCTCTCCTGAGAAAAGCCATCCCAAAAAAGAGAAAAGCCCAAGTGTGAAGTGAGCGCCCTGTTAAACCTTGGTACCGAAAGCCTGCAGTCATTCTCATCTGAGGTGGCTTCATTCCAGCCAGAAGCCCAAACCTGCCTCCCTCTTAAAGGGGCAGCAGGTCAGTCCAACCACAGAAACCTTCATGAAGATCTGAAGCTTTCAGCATCCACAATTGTTGCACCTCACTTCCATTGGAGTCCAAATCAGAAGTCAACAAGTTGATTCTACACCGATTCTACACAATGCAACCATTTTAAAAAGGTTTCCATCCATAAGTTTTCACACATTTTTAGATAAATCTGTTTGTTCATCGCCTCCTTCTGTTGTAATGGTCATTAAAGAAAATGACCTTATTGGAGTTTTTCTCCTCACAAATATGACTTTCTATGAACGATGCAATAAATGCAGCTTGCAATCTAAGACAATATGGAAGTATGTGTATATAATAGTAGTGGAAGGAGCTCATAAAATAATACATTTGCTCTTCTCATCAAATCTTTCTATGTTATTAAAGAAAAACCTGCTCTTAGTCAACAACATCTAAGACATCAACCAAAAATCCTAATTTTATACAATCTAATATAAAACAGTAGAGAAGACTCTTTCTGCAGAGACCCTGGTGGCAGGAATGCAGAAGTATCACCTGCTCAACTTGGAAGGTGGAGCAGAAACCACCAGCTGAGAAGGTCCTCAGCGAGAGGAAGTGGTGGAGAACCATGAAACTTGCTAAGCTCCACCTCAGCTCCAGAGACGGGCTGAGCTGGAGCTGTGGCACCAGGTATCGCCCAGAAGAGCCTCCAACAAACAAGCTCTTCTCTTGGGAGGAGAGGGCTTTGAATCTCAGCTCAGTGTGCTTGTCTCTAGTAGGTGGCAGCTGCACCTTTTCCTGAGCTCCTTGTTGATGCCCTGAGGGGAATTGATGCTCCTGCAATGTTTTCTGGCAGCATTGAGCTTGCAGTGGGGCAATCAAACACACTGTGGGGGGGGGCTCTCTTTCCTTCTCTCATCTGGAGAACAAGTGACACCAGCTGCCAATCATTGTTGGAGAAATGTGCAGTCAGGGGAACGATGCGTCCAGACTATAGCCACCCTTCCAGCATCCAGCGGTGTCTAAAACCTTTGATTTGGTTTCACCAGAGAGTGTAGGGATTGCAGGGTCGCTGCAGCATCGCCCCCAAGCTGTCAGGAGTGGGTCGCTTTGTCCCAACTCCTGACAAGAGTTGAGTGCTATTGAGAAATGTGGTCTCACAAACTTGGAAGGTGTTTTGACCTACACACACTTTACATATGCTGTAGATCTTGTCCAACCGCCCTGAAAGAACCCAAAATAGGAACATACGGCAGATAAGCCGGTGCAGGACCAGAGGTTTGTTGCTTGTAAGCTGTGTTTTGCTCTGGTACATGTTGATTTTTATTTGTCTTCTCTCAAAATAATTGTTATTTTAGCCTATGGGGCTGCAGTTTATCAGAGACCAGCTGTGATTCTGTGGCCTCAGCTCTGAAGTCCAACCTCTCCCATCTGAGGGTTCTGGACCTGAGCCACAACACGTTGCAGGATTCAGGAGTGAAGCAGCTCTGTTCTGGACTGGAGAGTCCAAACTGTAAACTGGAGAGGCTCAGGTCAGTCTTCATTTTTCTACCTATATACCAGCTGCTAAGATGGTGAAGTGAGGCTGTTCTCAACACTGCTGTGATGCACCACATTAAAAAAATTCCTTGGAATATCGTGAATTCAGGTCTGACCCAACTAAGAACTAACGTAGGTTTAGTACTGACGCAGATAACATGCAGACCTGCACCGTATAACCTCATCCTGCATTTTTCAGATTGCTTTACTGCAGTTTATCAGGGATCAGCTGTGGCTCTCTGGCCTCGGCGCTGAGGTCCAATCCCTCCCATCTCAGAGAACTGGACCTGAGTCAGAACCAGCTGAAGGATTCAGGAGTGAAGCTGCTCTGTGGTTTTCTCCACTTTCCAAACTGCCGACTGGAAACTCTGAGGTAAACACCATTCTCAAAAATGTCCATTATTCCATCCGAGGGTCCTCACACTTTCTGAGTGTGTGTGTTGTGCCCAGTTCCTTCAGGAGGGGGGGCCACACGGGGACCACTTATTCATGATAAACTGATTTAAGGACAATGAAAAAGCCGACAGATGGTAACCAAAATTAGACAAAACTAGGTGAGGGTGCCTGGTAGACACCAGCCAACGAGGAGGGAGATGGTGAGGGAGACAGGAAGTCATCTAAGACAGGTTGTGCCTTTAAAGATGAGCCACAGGTGAGATTGATCTCCATGATGAGATGGGAGGGAAAGAGGTGGGAGAACCTGGGAAGAGTGAGGGCCAGAACAATATATATTCTCCTCTGGAACAGTGCAAACCTGAGAGGTTGGAATTGTGGTAATTACATATTACTATCATTTTTTAACCTGTAACTAAATTAAATATTTACAGATCATGCCTTTGATTAACCTTTCAGATGAATACTGGTTTCACTTATAACCTTATAAAAGTTTCCCTTCTTTATTTAGATTAAGGCACTGCAGCTTATCAGAGATCAGCTGTGGCTCTCTGGCCTCGGCGCTGAGGTCCAATCCCTCCCATCTCAGAGAACTGGACCTGAGACAGAACAAGCTGCAGGATTCAGGAGTGAAGCTGCTGTCTGATCTCGTAGGGAATCCACACTATGGGCTGGAGACATTGAGACGTAGCTGATTGTAGCCAGTCAACTCCCGCTCATCTGCTGCATCACTCACTGACCACTGGTGAAGAGCATCTGTGGAAACATCTGCCGTCTACTCCCTCCATAGATGAAAAATTCAGTTTTTAAAAAGCGCTGGTGGACTTTCAGGAGAGTTACCCGCAGTCCAGGACTGTTTGTCTTGTGTTGCCCCCCGAAATAAAACTCATTTGGACCTTCTTACCACCGTGCTCTGGTCTGCTCTCGGGTCCTCTCTAAAATCCATATTGTAACAATGTCTTTTGCTGACCGCCCAATAAAGTGCAGAGGAAAGTCAGCAGGTGAGGCAGGCAGTTGTCGTCGAAATCCTCAGAAGTGCACTCAGACAGGTGCACGAACAAAGTTCACCACAAGTTGAGACCAGACTTGGAAGACTTGTCCCCTGGCCAGGGGGGAGTGGCGCTCCGATCAGACACGAACTCTGCCGCGTCGTCCCGGAGACTCTCCTCCTCCTCCCCAGCGATGTCTCTTTTATTAAAACAGGCATGATTACACAGCAGGAGGCGTATCTTCGTTACACAGACGGCATCAGCTACATTTCTCACACAGGCAGGGGAACGTTCATTCTCGCCGAGTCACATTGCTCATGTTTTGACCATATTGGAGCGGTTCTCAGCCTACGCACAGGTGCACGGGCCTGAGGACCCTAACCTAAGCAGATATCACACATTATTGTTTGGTCCTCCTTCTTACTAACACGCTCACATACACATCCGTCCCCACACTCCACTTTCCCACATTTGAATCCTTCTCGTATTACCTACGAAACTACTCTACTTTTATTAAAATAGCAATAACATAAAATGCAATTCGTGATATTTCACAACACAGTACTCGGCCTCACCTCAAGGGGGCGCACGCAGGCTGGCAGGTGCTTTCACGCTGGTGCTTTAATAGGCAAACTTTATTAAAATTTATTAAAGCACCAGAATTTGTTTGAAAAATAACAGAAATTGTTACTGTTGGTCAAAATTAAATTTGTGCTGCACACATCTCTGCACTTTAATTTGTTTACAGTATAAATGAATTTCTTAAAACACAAGATGGAGCTCTATCCATAGCTATAAAAGAAAGTTCTTTATAGGACAAATATGGCCCCGTGTATATGTTTGTGTTGGTTTGTGAGTGTAACTGAAAGAGGAATGCTGATGGGATAGGAAGCATTATCAGGAGTTGTATGCTGTTGGAAAAATGGTGAAATAAGATGCTTTTTTCAGTTCTTAAATCGTAAATCTGACTCTTGAGGAGCCAGAGCCTCACCAGCCATGAACCTCACCGCACGTCAGGCTTCAGGTCAAAGGGACACCAGGAGACGACTGTTGCTTCTGCAGGCAGACTCCTGCCTGTGCTTAATTCCGGGCCTTCTCGGAGGAGCTGCGCAAGGTCTTCGGGCTGGGAGCTGCGGGTCCAGATGGCACTTCGGAGCTCCTCTCCATACGGCAGGGGAATCAGTCCGTGGCAGATTACTCCATCGACTTCCGGACCAAGGCTCGTCAGAGTGACTGGAACCTGGCTGCACTCCGGGATGCCTTTCTGCATGGTTTAGCAGAATAGATCAAGGACGAACTGGCACTTACGCGCACATAAGCGCACACCTGCGCACGCGCGCGCACATAAGCGCACGCGCGCGCACACTCGAACGTAATGTTTTTAACGTAATATTTTGAAAGCTCTAATGTGCATGTGTGAGTGTCTGTGTGTGAGTGAGTGTGAGAATGAGTGAGAGAGTGTGAGATTGAGTGAGTGTGTAAGTGAATGAGTTCCTAAAGCACACACGCGCAGTTGCGCGCATAAACGCGCACTTACGCGCACACTCGCGCACTTACGCGCGCACGCGCGCACACTCGAACGTAATGTTTTTAACGTAATATTTTGAAAGCTCTAATGTGCATGTGTGAGTGTCTGTGTGTGAGTGAGTGTGAGAATGAGTGAGAGAGTGTGAGAATGAGTGAGTGTGTAAGTGAATGAGTTCCTAAAGCAGACACGCGCGTCACTGACTCCCCCACTCGGTTGATAAAGGTTAATGGGGCTGTTCTTGCTGCAGTTGGCTGCCGCCTGGCGTCAGTGGGTCGCGTTGCCCCAGCGGGAACCCTTCACGGAGTGGTGGCGCCACCAAACACAGTCGGCACGGACTATCTCGCTTACTGGACCCACTGCTGCTTTGGCTCCGTCCTTTAGTTGGGGACTCTCTCCTGTTCGCTCTCGCTCGCTCTCTCTCTCTCGCTTTCTCCCCTCGTTCGGAGAAACGGCGCTGACACGTCGTGGTGCCGCCGAAGCGACCACGGAGTTATTGCCTTCATTTTAGACTCTTAACAGCGTGTAAATTGTATCATCAACCTATATTTACTCTTTTTAGGTTTTGTTTCTTTTCGTTTCTTAGTTGACGTTGTGTTCTTTTAGACGATCTGGTCACAATTTATTTGCCTGTCTGTGTGAGGTGTGTGTGTGTGCGTGTGTGCTCGTCGCGTCTAATTGTTCCTTTTCTTTGTGGACAGGTGCTTAACGTAATATTAAGAAAGGTCTAATGTGCATGTGTGTCTGTGTGTGAGAGAGTGTGAGATTGAGTGTGTAAGTGAATCAGTTCCTAAAGCACACACGCGCACTTACGCGCATACACGCGCACATAAGCGCACGCGCGCGCACACTCGAACGTAATGTTTTTAACGTAATATTTTGAAAGCTCTAATGTGCATGTGTGAGTGTCTGTGTGTGAGTGAGTGTGAGAATGAGTGAGTGTGTAAGTGACCAAGTTCCGCAAGCGCACACATGCGCACTTACGCGCACATTAGCGTAAATGCTCGCACACTCGAACATAATGTTTTTTTTAACGTAATATTTGGAAAGGTATATTGTGCATGTGTGTGTTTCTGTGTGTGAGTGAGTGAGAGAGTGTGAGAATGAGTGAGTGAGTGTGAGATTGAGTGAGTGTGTAAGTGAATGAGTTCCTAAAGCACACACGCGCACTTGCGCGCATAAACTCGCACTTACGCGCACACTCGCGCACTTACGCGCACACCTGCGCGCGCGCGCACACATAAGCGCACACGCGCGCACACTCGAACGTAATGTTTTTAACGTAATATTTTGAAAGCTCTAATGTGCATGTGTGAGTGTCTGTGTGTGAGTGAGTGTGAGAATGAGTGAGAGAGTGTGAGATTGAGTGAGTGTGTAAGTGAATGAGTTCCTAAAGCATACACGCGCACTTACGCGCATAAACGCGCACATAAGCGCACATGCTCGCACACTCGAACATGTTTTTTTAACGTAATATTTGGAAAGTTATATTGTGCATGTGTGTGTTTCTGTGTGTGAGTGAGTGTGAGAATGAGTGAGTGTGTAAGTGAATGACTTCCTAAAGCACACACGCGCACTTACGCGCATACACGCGCACTTACGTGCACACATAAGCGCACGCGCGCACAGGGTTAGGGTTAGAAGGGTTAGGTTTAAGGTTAGGGTTAAGGGTTAGGGTTAGGGGGTTAGGGTTAGGGTTAGAGTAGGGTTAGGGTTAGGGTTAGGGTTAGGGGTTAGGGTTAGGGTTAGAGGGTTAGGTTTAGGGTTAGGGTTAGGGTTAGGGGTTAGGGTTAGGGTTAGGGGTTAGGGTTAGAGGGTTAGGGTTAGGGTTAGGGTTAGAGGGTTAGGGTTAGGGTTAGGGTTAGGGGTTAGGGTTAGGGGTTAGGGTAGGGGAATGTACCCTGCCTCCCATACGAGACAGGGAAAGCACGGTCCTTCCTCTCAACCGACCTCCCATAACCCTGAAATCCTTGTTGTTGACGATGGGCACGCTGGCGACCCCTGCCATAGCGCACCTCCATCCAACCCGGCTCCATAAATCAAGGTAAGTTATTTTTTTAAAAAGTTTTTTGAACTAAAAGCGCTTTCCAAAAAATAGGAAAGGAAAAAGGTAAGTATTTTAATGTTTTTTAAGGGTAAGTATTTTTTTATATTTTTATTTTTCTTAAAAGGTAAGTAAACCAAAATTCAATAAATGTATTAAATAACTAAGGAAGAGTGTGCCAAAAAACGACGTTTCGACCCCCTATGGGTCTTCTTCAGGTAGGGCACACTAAATAACCAGAAGCTGGCTCACTGTATTGGCTGTGGACGATGTGTTCCATACGTTGGTTGAAAAGCAAATGGTCCCTTTTTGCGAACTCGCGTCCCTTATATAGTGCCTGCTTTTTTTCTTTTTTTCAACCCTGCCATTTTAACCCCCTAAATAATTGGGTTAGGATTTAGGGTTAGGGTAGGATTAGGGGTTAGGGTTAGGGTTTGGGGTTAGGGTTAGGGGTTGGGGTTAGGGGTTAGGGTTAGGGTTAGGGTTAGGGGTTAGGGTTAGGGTTAGGGTTAGGGTTAGAGGGTTAGGGTTAGGGTTAGGGTTAGGGTTAGGGGTTAGGGTTAGGGGTTAGGGTTAGGGGGTTAGGGTTAGGGTTAGGGGGTTAGGGTTAGGGTTAGGGGGTTAGGGTTAGGTTAGGGTTAGGGTTAGGGTTTAGGGTTAGGGTTAGGGGTTAGGTGTTAGGGTTAGGCCTTCCCCTGGGGCGAAGCCCCTGGAAAGCAGAGCACGGGCCATCCAAGGGGGCCCCAGGCAGAGACTCCCACCCAAAAGTTAAATGTCCACCACCCTAAGGTGGTGGGGTGTCCAAAAATTGAGGCTCTTATGGCCTTAGTTGCGATCAGCCTGGTGCCGCGACGTTTCGGCCAGTTTTGGCCTTCATCAGGCGGGCTGATCTTTTAAATATGGTGGCCCCTTGGCTGTCAACACAAAAATGGTCCCATTGCTTTTTGCCCCTTCTCCCGTTTCCTAATCATTTAAATTTGTTGATGTTGCTCACTCCGAATCTTTGGGCCTTCTGAGGTCTCTAATTTCCGTTTCCCCTTTTATACTCCCCTCGCTTTTTGCTTTTCATGTTTTTTTATTTTCAATTTAAATGTCCCTTCCCTTCCGTTGTATTTTATCCTTTGTATTTGTTGTTTCCCCTGTTTCTAATTGAATTTGTGTTTCCCTATAACATCTCCCCTGTTTTATTCCTTTTTATTTTTACTTTTAATTTCCTTTTTCCCTCTTTTGAACTTAACCTTTTCTCTTCATCCTTCCCTTCCTCCCCTCTCCTTCTTCATGCCATCTTTTCCTTGGTTCTCCCCCTTTCCTTAACCTCATTTCTCCCTTTCCTCTCTTTTGCCTCCCTATACTTCTACCTTCTCCTTAGCCTCGTTAGGCCATGTGGCACTGCACTTGTCCTATTTTTCGTACCCTACCTCCTATGGGCTCTCCCGTATGCGGGCTGAGTCAAATTTGGGCTTAGTTTGAGGTGGGTTTGATTGATAGGTACAAGGCTTAGCGGGCACGAGATTGGGTTTTGGGTATGGGGACATCGGTTTGGGTTGGAATAATGAGGCTAGGATTGAGAACAGGACCATGGGCAATTTAGAAATCAGAATCAGATAGGGGGAGGGATAATTAATCAGAGTTAGTTAGGGTTAGAGGTTAGGTTAGGGTTAGGGGTTGGGGTTAGGGTTGGGGGTTGATGTTAGGGTTAGGGGTTGGGGTTAGGGTTAGGGTTAGGGGTTAGGGGTTAGGGTTGGGGGTTGATGTTAGGGTTAGGGGTTGGGGTTAGGGTTAGGGTTAGGGGTTAGGGGTTAGGGTTAGGGTTAGGGGTTGGGGTTAGTGTTAGGGGTTGGGGTTAGGGTTGGGTTAGGGTTAGGGTTAGGGTTAGGGTTAGGGTTAGGGGAGTTAGGGTTAAGGTTTGGGTTAGGGTAAATCAATGGACAGTGTGGAGGGACTCGCCTCCTGAAGGAGTCAGTAAAGACCACCTCAGGAGCCTTTTCTGGGCCCCCCAGTCAGGCTGGAGAACCTTCAAACAGCCCAAAATGAGCAAGATCTTTGCTGCCATCTCACCCTGCTGCACCTCAGTGCTCCACCTGAGCTGAGGGGCAGCTGGGAGAAGGTTCCCTGAGCCTCCCTGCTGAAGTAAACAGGAGGGTTAGGGTTAGCATTAGGGTTAGGGTTAGGGTTAGGGTTATGGTTATGGTTGAAGTTAGGGTTAGGGTTGGAGTTAGGGTTGAGGTTAGGGTTAAGGTTAGGTTTGGAGTTAGGGTTAGGGTTAGGGTTAGGGTTATGGTTATGGTTGAAGTTAGGGTTAGGGTTGGAGTTAGGGTTAGGGTTGGAGTTAGGGTTGGAGTTAGGGTTGGAGTTAGGGTTAAGGTTAGGTTTGGAGTTAGGGTTAGGGTTAGGGTTGGAGTTAGGGTTAGGGTTGGAGTTAGGGTTGGAGTTAGGGTTGGAGTTAGGGTTAAGGTTAGGTTTGGAGTTAGGGTTAGGGTTAGGATTGGAGTTAGGGTTGGAGTTAGGGTTAGGGTGGGAGTTAGGGTTAGGGTTAGGGTTAGGGTTAGAGTTAGGGTTAGGATTGGAGTTAGGGTTAAGGTTAGCATTAGGGTTAGGGTTAGTGTTAAGGTTAGGGTTGGAGTTAGGGTTAGGGTTAGAGTTAGGGTTGGAGTTAGGGTTAAGGTTAGCGTTAGGGTTAGAGTTAGGGTTAGGGTTGGAGTTAGGGTTAAGGTTAGGGTTAGGGTTGGGTTAGGGTTAGGGTTAGGGGGGTTAGGGTTAGGGTTAGGGTTGGAGTTAGGGTTAAGGTTAGGGTTGGAGTTAGGGTTAAGGTTAGCATTAGGGTTAGGGTTAGAGTTAGGGTTATGGTTGGAGTTAGGGTTAAGGTTAGCGTTAGGGTTAGAGTTAGGGTTAGGGTTGGAGTTAGGGTTAAGGTTAGCATTAGGGTTAGGGTTAGTGTTAAGGTTAGGGTTGGAGTTAGGGTTAGGGTTAGCATTAGGGTTAGGGTTGGAGTTGGGGTTAGGGTTAGCATTAGCATCAAGGTTAGCATTAGCATTCGGGTTAGCATTAGCATTCGGGTTAGAATTAGCATTAGGGTAGGAGTTAGGTTAGCATTAGCATCAAGGTTAGCATTAGCATTCGGGTTAGCATTAGCATTAGGGTTAGAATTAGGGTAGGAGTTAGGGTTACGGTTAGCATTAGCATCAAGGTTAGCATTAGCATCAGGGTTAGCATTAGCATTAGGGTTAGCATTAGCATTAGGGTTAGCATTAGGGTTGGAGTTAGGGTTAAGGTTTGGGTTAGGGTAAATCAATGGACAGTGTGGAGGGACTCGCCTCCTGAAGGAGTCAGTAAAGGCCACCTCAGGAGCCTTTTCTGGGCCCCCCAGTCAGGCTGGAGAACCTTCAAACAGCCCAAAATGAGCAAGATCTTTGCTGCCATCTCACCCTGCTGCACCTCAGTGCTCCACCTGAACTGAGGGGCAGCTGGGAGAAGGTTCCCTGAGCCTCCCTGCTGAAGTAAACAGGAGGGTTAGGGTTGGAGTTAGGGTTAAGGTTAGGTTTGGAGTTAGGGTTAGGGTTAGCATTAGGGTTAGGGTTAGGGTTAGGGTTATGGTTATGGTTGAAGTTAGGGTTAGGGTTGGAGTTAGGGTTGAGGTTAGGGTTGGAGTTAGGGTTAAGGTTAGGTTTGGAGTTAGGGTTAGGGTTAGGGTTAGGGTTATGGTTATGGTTGAAGTTAGGGTTAGGGTTGGAGTTAGGGTTAGGGTTGGAGTTAGGGTTAAGGTTAGGTTTGGAGTTAGGGTTAGGGTTAGGGTTGGAGTTAGGGTTAAGGTTAGGTTTGGAGTTAGGGTTAGGGTTATGGTTATGGTTGAAGTTAGGGTTAAGGTTGGAGTTAGGGTTAAGGTTAGGTTTGGGGTTAGGGTTAGGGTTGGAGTTAGGGTTAAGGTTAGGTTTGGAGTTAGGGTTAGGGTTAGCATTAGAGTTAGGGTTAGGGTTATGGTTATGGTTGAAGTTAGGGTTAGGGTTGGAGTTAGGGTTAAGGTTAGGTTTGGAGTTAGGGTTAGGGTTAGGGTTGGAGTTAGGGTTAAGGTTAGGTTTGGAGTTAGGGTTAGGGTTAGGGTTAGGGTTAGAGTTAGGGTTAGGGTTGGAGTTAGGGTTAAGGTTAGCGTTAGGGTTAGAGTTAGGGTTAGGGTTGGAGTTAGGGTTAAGGTTAGCGTTAGGGTTAGAGTTAGGGTTAGGGTTGGAGTTAGGGTTAAGGTTAGGTTTGGAGTTAGGGTTAGGGTTAGCATTAGGGTTAGGGTTAGGGTTAGGGTTAGAGTTAGGGTTAGGGTTGGAGTTAGGGTTAAGGTTAGCGTTAGGGTTAGTGTTAAGGTTAGGGTTGGAGTTAGGGTTAGGGTTAGCATTAGGGTTAGGGTTGGAGTTGGGGTTAGGGTTAGCATTAGCATCAAGGTTAGCATTAGCATTCGGGTTAGCATTAGCATTAGGGTTAGAATTAGGGTAGGAGTTAGGGTTACGGTTAGCATTAGCATCAAGGTTAGCATTAGCATTAGGGTTAGAGTTACGGTTAGCATTAGCATCAAGGTTAGCATTAGCATCAGGGTTAGCATTAGCATTAGGGTTAGCATTAGCATTAGGGTTAGCATTAGGGTTGGAGTTAGGGTAAATCAATGGACAGTGTGGAGGGACTCGCCTCCTGAAGGAGTCAGTAAAGGCCACCTCAGGAGCCTTTTCTGGGCCCCCCAGTCAGGCTGGAGAACCTTCAAACAGCCCAAAATGAGCAAGATCTTTGCTGCCATCTCACCCTGCTGCACCTCAGTGCTCCACCTGAGCTGAGGGGCAGCTGGGAGAAGGTTCCCTGAGCCTCCCTGCTGAAGTAAACAGGAGGGTTAGGGTTGGAGTTAGGGTTAAGGTTAGGTTTGGAGTTAGGGTTAGGGTTAGCATTAGGGTTAGGGTTAGGGTTAGGGTTATGGTTATGGTTGAAGTTAGGGTTAGGGTTGGAGTTAGGGTTGAGGTTAGGGTTGGAGTTAGGGTTAAGGTTAGGTTTGGAGTTAGGGTTAGGGTTAGGGTTAGGGTTATGGTTATGGTTGAAGTTAGGGTTAGGGTTGGAGTTAGGGTTGAGGTTAGGGTTGGAGTTAGGGTTAAGGTTAGGTTTGGAGTTAGGGTTAGGGTTAGCATTAGGGTTAGGGTTAGGGTTAGAGTTAGGGTTAGGGTTGGAGTTAGGGTTAAGGTTAGCGTTAGGGTTAGAGTTAGGGTTAGGGTTGGAGTTAGGGTTAAGGTTAGCGTTAGGGTTAGAGTTAGGGTTAGGGTTGGAGTTAGGGTTAAGGTTAGGTTTGGAGTTAGGGTTAGGGTTAGCATTAGGGTTAGGGTTAGGGTTAGGGTTAGAGTTAGGGTTAGGGTTGGAGTTAGGGTTAAGGTTAGCGTTAGGGTTAGTGTTAAGGTTAGGGTTGGAGTTAGGGTTAGGGTTAGCATTAGGGTTAGGGTTGGAGTTGGGGTTAGGGTTAGCATTAGCATCAAGGTTAGCATTAGCATTCGGGTTAGCATTAGCATTAGGGTTAGAATTAGGGTAGGAGTTAGGGTTACGGTTAGCATTAGCATCAAGGTTAGCATTAGCATTAGGGTTAGAATTAGGGTAGGAGTTAGGGTTACGGTTAGCATTAGCATCAAGGTTAGCATTAGCATCAGGGTTAGCATTAGCATTAGGGTTAGCATTAGCATTAGGGTTAGCATTAGGGTTGGAGTTAGGGTAAATCAATGGACAGTGTGGAGGGACTCGCCTCCTGAAGGAGTCAGTAAAGGCCACCTCAGGAGCCTTTTCTGGGCCCCCCAGTCAGGCTGGAGAACCTTCAAACAGCCCAAAATGAGCAAGATCTTTGCTGCCATCTCACCCTGCTGCACCTCAGTGCTCCACCTGAGCTGAGGGGCAGCTGGGAGAAGGTTCCCTGAGCCTCCCTGCTGAAGTAAACAGGAGGGTTAGGGTTGGAGTTAGGGTTAAGGTTAGGTTTGGAGTTAGGGTTAGGGTTAGCATTAGGGTTAGGGTTAGGGTTAGGGTTATGGTTATGGTTGAAGTTAGGGTTAGGGTTGGAGTTAGGGTTGAGGTTAGGGTTGGAGTTAGGGTTAAGGTTAGGTTTGGAGTTAGGGTTAGGGTTAGGGTTAGGGTTATGGTTATGGTTGAAGTTAGGGTTAGGGTTGGAGTTAGGGTTGAGGTTAGGGTTGGAGTTAGGGTTAAGGTTAGGTTTGGAGTTAGGGTTAGGGTTAGGGTTAGGGTTATGGTTATGGTTGAAGTTAGGGTTAGGGTTGGAGTTAGGGTTAGGGTTGGAGTTAGGGTTGGAGTTAGGGTTAGGGTTAGGTTTGGAGTTAGGGTTAGGGTTAGGGTTGGAGTTAGGGTTATGGTTATGGTTGAAGTTAGGGTTACGGTTGGAGTTAGGGTTAGGGTTGGAGTTAGGGTTGAGGTTAGGGTTGGAGTTAGGGTTAAGGTTAGGTTTGGAGTTAGGGTTAGGGTTAGCATTAGGGTTAGGGTTAGGGTTAGGGTTATGGTTATGGTTGAAGTTAGGGTTAGGGTTGGAGTTAGGGTTAAGGTTAGGTTTGGAGTTAGGGTTAGGGTTAGCATTAGGGTTAGGGTTAGGGTTAGAGTTAGGGTTAGGGTTGGAGTTAGGGTTAAGGTTAGCGTTAGGGTTAGAGTTAGGGTTAGGGTTGGAGTTAGGGTTAAGGTTAGGTTTGGAGTTAGGGTTAGGGTTAGCATTAGGGTTAGGGTTAGGGTTAGGGTTAGAGTTAGGGTTAGGGTTGGAGTTAGGGTTAAGGTTAGCGTTAGGGTTAGTGTTAAGGTTAGGGTTGGAGTTAGGGTTAGGGTTAGCATTAGGGTTAGGGTTGGAGTTGGGGTTAGGGTTAGCATTAGCATCAAGGTTAGCATTAGCATTCGGGTTAGCATTAGCATTAGGGTTAGAATTAGGGTAGGAGTTAGGGTTACGGTTAGCATTAGCATCAAGGTTAGCATTAGCATTAGGGTTAGAATTAGGGTAGGAGTTAGGGTTACGGTTAGCATTAGCATCAAGGTTAGCATTAGCATCAGGGTTAGCATTAGCATTAGGGTTAGCATTAGCATTAGGGTTAGCATTAGGGTTGGAGTTAGGGTAAATCAATGGACAGTGTGGAGGGACTCGCCTCCTGAAGGAGTCAGTAAAGGCCACCTCAGGAGCCTTCTCTGGGCCCCCCAGTCAGGCTGGAGAACCTTCAAACAGCCCAAAATGAGCAAGATCTTTGCTGCCATCTCACCCTGCTGCACCTCAGTGCTCCACCTGAGCTGAGGGGCAGCTGGGAGAAGGTTCCCTGAGCCTCCCTGCTGAAGTAAACAGGAGGGTTAGGGTTGGAGTTAGGGTTAGGGTTGGAGTTAGGGTTAAGGTTAGCGTTAGGGTTAGAGTTAGGGTTAGGGTTGGAGTTAGGGTTAAGGTTAGGTTTGGAGTTAGGGTTAGGGTTAGCATTAGGGTTAGGGTTAGGGTTAGGGTTAGAGTTAGGGTTAGGGTTGGAGTTAGGGTTAAGGTTAGCGTTAGGGTTAGTGTTAAGGTTAGGGTTGGAGTTAGGGTTAGGGTTAGCATTAGGGTTAGGGTTGGAGTTGGGGTTAGGGTTAGCATTAGCATCAAGGTTAGCATTAGCATTCGGGTTAGCATTAGCATTAGGGTTAGAATTAGGGTAGGAGTTAGGGTTACGGTTAGCATTAGCATCAAGGTTAGCATTAGCATTAGGGTTAGAATTAGGGTAGGAGTTAGGGTTACGGTTAGCATTAGCATCAAGGTTAGCATTAGCATCAGGGTTAGCATTAGCATTAGGGTTAGCATTAGCATTAGGGTTAGCATTAGGGTTGGAGTTAGGGTAAATCAATGGACAGTGTGGAGGGACTCGCCTCCTGAAGGAGTCAGTAAAGGCCACCTCAGGAGCCTTTTCTGGGCCCCCCAGTCAGGCTGGAGAACCTTCAAACAGCCCAAAATGAGCTGGATCTTTGCTGCCATCTCACCCTGCTGCACCTCAGTGCTCCACCTGAGCTGAGGGGCAGCTGGGAGAAGGTTCCCTGAGCCTCCCTGCTGAAGTAAACAGGAGGGTTAGGGTTGGAGTTAGGGTTAAGGTTAGGTTTGGAGTTAGGGTTAGGGTTAGCATTAGGGTTAGGGTTAGGGTTAGGGTTATGGTTATGGTTGAAGTTAGGGTTAGGGTTGGAGTTAGGGTTGAGGTTAGGGTTGGAGTTAGGGTTAAGGTTAGGGTTAGGGTTAGGGTAGTTAGGGTTAAGGTTAGGGTTAGGGTTAGGGGTTAGGGGTTAGGGTTAGGGTTAGGGGTTGGGGTTAGTGTTAGGGGTTGGGGTTAGGGTTGGGTTAGGGTTAGGGTTAGGGTTAGGGTTAGGGTTAGGGGAGTTAGGGTTAAGGTTTGGGTTAGGGTAAATCAATGGACAGTGTGGAGGGACTCGCCTCCTGAAGGAGTCAGTAAAGGCCACCTCAGGAGCCTTTTCTGGGCCCCCCAGTCAGGCTGGAGAACCTTCAAACAGCCCAAAATGAGCAAGATCTTTGCTGCCATCTCACCCTGCTGCACCTCAGTGCTCCACCTGAGCTGAGGGGCAGCTGGGAGAAGGTTCCCTGAGCCTCCCTGCTGAAGTAAACAGGAGGGTTAGGGTTGGAGTTAGGGTTAGGGTTGGAGTTAGGGTTGGAGTTAGGGTTAGGGTTGGAGTTAGGGTTGAGGTTAGGGTTGGAGTTAGGGTTAGGGTTGGAGTTAGGGTTGAGGTTAGGGTTGGAGTTAGGGTTAGGGTTGGAGTTAGGGTTGAGGTTAGGGTTAAGGTTAGGTTTGGAGTTAGGGTTAGGGTTAGGGTTAGGGTTATGGTTATGGTTGAAGTTAGGGTTAGGGTTAGCATTAGCATTAGGGTTAGCATTAGGGTTGGAGTTAGGGTAAATCAATGGACAGTGTGGAGGGACTCGCCTCCTGAAGGAGTCAGTAAAGGCCACCTCAGGAGCCTTTTCTGGGCCCCCCAGTCAGGCTGGAGAACCTTTAAACAGCCCAAAATGAGCAAGATCTTTGCTGCCATCTCACCCTGCTGCACCTCAGTGCTCCACCTGAGCTGAGGGGCAGCTGGGAGAAGGTTCCCTGAGCCTCCCTGCTGAAGTAAACAGGAGGGTTAGGGTTAGGGTTGGAGTTAGGGTTAAGGTTAGGTTTGGAGTTAGGGTTAGGGTTAGCATTAGGGTTAGGGTTAGGGTTAGGGTTATGGTTATGGTTGAAGTTAGGGTTAGGGTTGGAGTTAGGGTTGAGGTTAGGGTTGGAGTTAGGGTTAAGGTTAGGTTTGGAGTTAGGGTTAGGGTTAGGGTTAGGGTTATGGTTATGGTTGAAGTTAGGGTTAGGGTTGGAGTTAGGGTTAGGGTTGGAGTTAGGGTTAAGGTTAGGTTTGGAGTTAGGGTTAGGGTTAGGGTTGGAGTTAGGGTTAAGGTTAGGTTTGGAGTTAGGGTTAGGGTTATGGTTATGGTTGAAGTTAGGGTTAAGGTTGGAGTTAGGGTTAAGGTTAGGTTTGGGGTTAGGGTTAGGGTTGGAGTTAGGGTTAAGGTTAGGTTTGGAGTTAGGGTTAGGGTTAGCATTAGAGTTAGGGTTAGGGTTATGGTTATGGTTGAAGTTAGGGTTAGGGTTGGAGTTAGGGTTAAGGTTAGGTTTGGAGTTAGGGTTAGGGTTAGGGTTGGAGTTAGGGTTAAGTTTAGGTTTGGAGTTAGGGTTAGGGTTAGGGTTAGGGTTAGAGTTAGGGTTAGGGTTGGAGTTAGGGTTAAGGTTAGCGTTAGGGTTAGAGTTAGGGTTAGGGTTGGAGTTAGGGTTAAGGTTAGCGTTAGGGTTAGAGTTAGGGTTAGGGTTGGAGTTAGGGTTAAGGTTAGGTTTGGAGTTAGGGTTAGGGTTAGCATTAGGGTTAGGGTTAGGGTTAGAGTTAGGGTTAGGGTTGGAGTTAGGGTTAAGGTTAGCGTTAGGGTTAGTGTTAAGGTTAGGGTTGGAGTTAGGGTTAGGGTTAGCATTAGGGTTAGGGTTGGAGTTGGGGTTAGGGTTAGCATTAGCATCAAGGTTAGCATTAGCATTCGGGTTAGCATTAGCATTAGGGTTAGAATTAGGGTAGGAGTTAGGGTTACGGTTAGCATTAGCATCAAGGTTAGCATTAGCATTAGGGTTAGAGTTACGGTTAGCATTAGCATCAAGGTTAGCATTAGCATCAGGGTTAGCATTAGCATTAGGGTTAGCATTAGCATTAGGGTTAGCATTAGGGTTGGAGTTAGGGTAAATCAATGGACAGTGTGGAGGGACTCGCCTCCTGAAGGAGTCAGTAAAGGCCACCTCAGGAGCCTTTTCTGGGCCCCCCAGTCAGGCTGGAGAACCTTCAAACAGCCCAAAATGAGCAAGATCTTTGCTGCCATCTCACCCTGCTGCACCTCAGTGCTCCACCTGAGCTGAGGGGCAGCTGGGAGAAGGTTCCCTGAGCCTCCCTGCTGAAGTAAACAGGAGGGTTAGGGTTGGAGTTAGGGTTAAGGTTAGGTTTGGAGTTAGGGTTAGGGTTAGCATTAGGGTTAGGGTTAGGGTTAGGGTTATGGTTATGGTTGAAGTTAGGGTTAGGGTTGGAGTTAGGGTTGAGGTTAGGGTTGGAGTTAGGGTTAAGGTTAGGTTTGGAGTTAGGGTTAGGGTTAGCATTAGGGTTAGGGTTAGGGTTAGGGTTAGAGTTAGGGTTAGGGTTGGAGTTAGGGTTAAGGTTAGCGTTAGGGTTAGAGTTAGGGTTAGGGTTAGGGTTGGAGTTAGGGTTAAGGTTAGCGTTAGGGTTAGAGTTAGGGTTAGGGTTGGAGTTAGGGTTAAGGTTAGGTTTGGAGTTAGGGTTAGGGTTAGCATTAGGGTTAGGGTTAGGGTTAGAGTTAGGGTTAGGGTTGGAGTTAGGGTTAAGGTTAGCGTTAGGGTTAGTGTTAAGGTTAGGGTTGGAGTTAGGGTTAGGGTTAGCATTAGGGTTAGGGTTGGAGTTGGGGTTAGGGTTAGCATTAGCATCAAGGTTAGCATTAGCATTCGGGTTAGCATTAGCATTAGGGTTAGAATTAGGGTAGGAGTTAGGGTTACGGTTAGCATTAGCATCAAGGTTAGCATTAGCATTAGGGTTAGAATTAGGGTAGGAGTTAGGGTTACGGTTAGCATTAGCATCAAGGTTAGCATTAGCATCAGGGTTAGCATTAGCATTAGGGTTAGCATTAGCATTAGGGTTAGCATTAGGGTTGGAGTTAGGGTAAATCAATGGACAGTGTGGAGGGACTCGCCTCCTGAAGGAGTCAGTAAAGGCCACCTCAGGAGCCTTTTCTGGGCCCCCCAGTCAGGCTGGAGAACCTTCAAACAGCCCAAAATGAGCAAGATCTTTGCTGCCATCTCACCCTGCTGCACCTCAGTGCTCCACCTGAGCTGAGGGGCAGCTGGGAGAAGGTTCCCTGAGCCTCCCTGCTGAAGTAAACAGGAGGGTTAGGGTTGGAGTTAGGGTTAAGGTTAGGTTTGGAGTTAGGGTTAGGGTTAGCATTAGGGTTAGGGTTAGGGTTAGGGTTATGGTTATGGTTGAAGTTAGGGTTAGGGTTGGAGTTAGGGTTGAGGTTAGGGTTGGAGTTAGGGTTAAGGTTAGGTTTGGAGTTAGGGTTAGGGTTAGGGTTATGGTTATGGTTGAAGTTAGGGTTAGGGTTGGAGTTAGGGTTGAGGTTAGGGTTGGAGTTAGGGTTAAGGTTAGGTTTGGAGTTAGGGTTAGGGTTAGCATTAGGGTTAGGGTTAGGGTTAGGGTTAGAGTTAGGGTTAGGGTTGGAGTTAGGGTTAAGGTTAGCGTTAGGGTTAGAGTTAGGGTTAGGGTTGGAGTTAGGGTTAAGGTTAGCGTTAGGGTTAGAGTTAGGGTTAGGGTTGGAGTTAGGGTTAAGGTTAGGTTTGGAGTTAGGGTTAGGGTTAGCATTAGGGTTAGGGTTAGGGTTAGAGTTAGGGTTAGGGTTGGAGTTAGGGTTAAGGTTAGCGTTAGGGTTAGTGTTAAGGTTAGGGTTGGAGTTAGGGTTAGGGTTAGCATTAGGGTTAGGGTTGGAGTTGGGGTTAGGGTTAGCATTAGCATCAAGGTTAGCATTAGCATTCGGGTTAGCATTAGCATTAGGGTTAGAATTAGGGTAGGAGTTAGGGTTACGGTTAGCATTAGCATCAAGGTTAGCATTAGCATCAGGGTTAGCATTAGCATTAGGGTTAGCATTAGCATTAGGGTTAGCATTAGGGTTGGAGTTAGGGTTATGGTTTGGGTTAGGGTAAATCAATGGACAGTGTGGAGGGACTCGCCTCCTGAAGGAGTCAGTAAAGGCCACCTCAGGAGCCTTTTCTGGGCCCCCCAGTCAGGCTGGAGAACCTTCAAACAGCCCAAAATGAGCAAGATCTTTGCTGCCATCTCACCCTGCTGCACCTCAGTGCTCCACCTGAGCTGAGGGGCAGCTGGGAGAAGGTTACCTGAGCCTCCCTGCTGAAGTAAACAGGAGGGTTAGGGTTGGAGTTAGGGTTAAGGTTAGGTTTGGAGTTAGGGTTAGGGTTAGCATTAGGGTTAGGGTTAGGGTTAGGGTTATGGTTATGGTTGAAGTTAGGGTTAGGGTTGGAGTTAGGGTTGAGGTTAGGGTTGGAGTTAGGGTTAAGGTTAGGTTTGGAGTTAGGGTTAGGGTTAGGGTTAGGGTTATGGTTATGGTTGAAGTTAGGGTTAGGGTTGGAGTTAGGGTTGAGGTTAGGGTTGGAGTTAGGGTTAAGGTTAGGTTTGGAGTTAGGGTTAGGGTTAGGGTTAGGGTTATGGTTATGGTTGAAGTTAGGGTTAGGGTTGGAGTTAGGGTTAGGGTTGGAGTTAGGGTTGGAGTTAGGGTTAGGGTTAGGTTTGGAGTTAGGGTCAGGGTTAGGGTTGGAGTTAGGGTTATGGTTATGGTTGAAGTTAGGGTTACGGTTGGAGTTAGGGTTAGGGTTGGAGTTAGGGTTGAGGTTAGGGTTGGAGTTAGGGTTAAGGTTAGGTTTGGAGTTAGGGTTAGGGTTAGCATTAGGGTTAGGGTTAGGGTTAGGGTTATGGTTATGGTTGAAGTTAGGGTTAGGGTTGGAGTTAGGGTTAAGGTTAGGTTTGGAGTTAGGGTTAGGGTTAGCATTAGGGTTAGGGTTAGGGTTAGAGTTAGGGTTAGGGTTGGAGTTAGGGTTAAGGTTAGCGTTAGGGTTAGAGTTAGGGTTAGGGTTGGAGTTAGGGTTAAGGTTAGGTTTGGAGTTAGGGTTAGGGTTAGCATTAGGGTTAGGGTTAGGGTTAGGGTTAGAGTTAGGGTTAGGGTTGGAGTTAGGGTTAAGGTTAGCGTTAGGGTTAGTGTTAAGGTTAGGGTTGGAGTTAGGGTTAGGGTTAGCATTAGGGTTAGGGTTGGAGTTGGGGTTAGGGTTAGCATTAGCATCAAGGTTAGCATTAGCATTCGGGTTAGCATTAGCATTAGGGTTAGAATTAGGGTAGGAGTTAGGGTTACGGTTAGCATTAGCATCAAGGTTAGCATTAGCATTAGGGTTAGAATTAGGGTAGGAGTTAGGGTTACGGTTAGCATTAGCATCAAGGTTAGCATTAGCATCAGGGTTAGCATTAGCATTAGGGTTAGCATTAGCATTAGGGTTAGCATTAGGGTTGGAGTTAGGGTAAATCAATGGACAGTGTGGAGGGACTCGCCTCCTGAAGGAGTCAGTAAAGGCCACCTCAGGAGCCTTTTCTGGGCCCCCCAGTCAGGCTGGAGAACCTTCAAACAGCCCAAAATGAGCTGGATCTTTGCTGCCATCTCACCCTGCTGCACCTCAGTGCTCCACCTGAGCTGAGGGGCAGCTGGGAGAAGGTTCCCTGAGCCTCCCTGCTGAAGTAAACAGGAGGGTTAGGGTTGGAGTTAGGGTTAAGGTTAGGTTTGGAGTTAGGGTTAGGGTTAGCATTAGGGTTAGGGTTAGGGTTAGGGTTATGGTTATGGTTGAAGTTAGGGTTAGGGTTGGAGTTAGGGTTGAGGTTAGGGTTGGAGTTAGGGTTAAGGTTAGGGTTAGGGTTAGGGTTAGGGTTAGGGTTAGGGTTAGGGGTTGGGGTTAGTGTTAGGGGTTGGGGTTAGGGTTGGGTTAGGGTTAGGGTTAGGGTTAGGGTTAGGGTTAGGGTTAGGGGAGTTAGGGTTAAGGTTAGGGTTAGGGTTAGGGGTTAGGGGTTAGGGTTAGGGTTAGGGGTTGGGGTTAGTGTTAGGGGTTGGGGTTAGGGTTGGGTTAGGGTTAGGGTTAGGGTTAGGGTTAGGGTTAGGGGAGTTAGGGTTAAGGTTTGGGTTAGGGTAAATCAATGGACAGTGTGGAGGGACTCGCCTCCTGAAGGAGTCAGTAAAGACCACCTCAGGAGCCTTTTCTGGGCCCCCCAGTCAGGCTGGAGAACCTTCAAACAGCCCAAAATGAGCAAGATCTTTGCTGCCATCTCACCCTGCTGCACCTCAGTGCTCCACCTGAGCTGAGGGGCAGCTGGGAGAAGGTTCCCTGAGCCTCCCTGCTGAAGTAAACAGGAGGGTTAGGGTTAGCATTAGGGTTAGGGTTAGGGTTAGGGTTATGGTTATGGTTGAAGTTAGGGTTAGGGTTGGAGTTAGGGTTGAGGTTAGGGTTAAGGTTAGGTTTGGAGTTAGGGTTAGGGTTAGGGTTAGGGTTATGGTTATGGTTGAAGTTAGGGTTAGGGTTAGCATTAGCATCAAGGTTAGCATTAGCATTCGGGTTAGCATTAGCATTCGGGTAGGAGTTAGGGTTAGCATTAGCATCAAGGTTAGCATTAGCATTAGGGTTAGAATTAGGGTAGGAGTTAGGGTTACGGTTAGCATTAGCATCAAGGTTAGCATTAGCATCAGGGTTAGCATTAGCATTAGGGTTAGCATTAGCATTAGGGTTAGCATTAGGGTTGGAGTTAGGGTAAATCAATGGACAGTGTGGAGGGACTCGCCTCCTGAAGGAGTCAGTAAAGGCCACCTCAGGAGCCTTTTCTGGGCCCCCCAGTCAGGCTGGAGAACCTTCAAACAGCCCAAAATGAGCAAGATCTTTGCTGCCATCTCACCCTGCTGCACCTCAGTGCTCCACCTGAGCTGAGGGGCAGCTGGGAGAAGGTTCCCTGAGCCTCCCTGCTGAAGTAAACAGGAGGGTTAGGGTTGGAGTTAGGGTTAAGGTTAGGTTTGGAGTTAGGGTTAGGGTTAGCATTAGGGTTAGGGTTAGGGTTAGGGTTATGGTTATGGTTGAAGTTAGGGTTAGGGTTGGAGTTAGGGTTGAGGTTAGGGTTGGAGTTAGGGTTAGGGTTAGGTTTGGAGTTAGGGTTAGGGTTAGGGTTAGGGTTATGGTTATGGTTGAAGTTAGGGTTAGGGTTGGAGTTAGGGTTGAGGTTAGGGTTGGAGTTAGGGTTAAGGTTAGGTTTGGAGTTAGGGTTAGGGTTAGGGTTAGGGTTATGGTTATGGTTGAAGTTAGGGTTAGGGTTGGAGTTAGGGTTAGGGTTGGAGTTAGGGTTGGAGTTAGGGTTAGGGTTAGGTTTGGAGTTAGGGTTAGGGTTAGGGTTGGAGTTAGGGTTATGGTTACGGTTGGAGTTAGGGTTAGGGTTGGAGTTAGGGTTGAGGTTAGGGTTGGAGTTAGGGTTAAGGTTAGGTTTGGAGTTAGGGTTAGGGTTAGCATTAGGGTTAGGGTTAGGGTTAGGGTTATGGTTATGGTTGAAGTTAGGGTTAGGGTTGGAGTTAGGGTTAAGGTTAGGTTTGGAGTTAGGGTTAGGGTTAGCATTAGGGTTAGGGTTAGGGTTAGGGTTAGGGTTATGGTTGAAGTTAGGGTTAGGGTTGGAGTTAGGGTTAAGGTTAGGTTTGGAGTTAGGGTTAGGGTTAGGGTTGGAGTTAGGGTTAAGGTTAGCGTTAGGGTTAGGGTTGGAGTTAGGGTTAAGGTTAGCGTTAGGGTTAGAGTTAGGGTTAGGGTTAGCATTAGGGTTAGGGTTAGTGTTAAGGTTAGGGTTGGAGTTGGGGTTAGGGTTAGCATTAGCATCAAGGTTAGCATTAGCATTCGGGTTAGCATTAGCATTCGGGTAGGAGTTAGGGTTAGCATTAGCATCAAGGTTAGCATTAGGGTTAGAATTAGGGTAGGAGTTAGGGTTACGGTTAGCATTAGCATCAAGGTTAGCATTAGCATCAGGGTTAGCATTAGCATTAGGGTTAGCATTAGGGTTGGAGTTAGGGTTAGGGTTAGCATTAGGGTTAGGGTTGGAGTTGGGGTTAGGGTTAGCATTAGCATCAAGGTTAGCATTAGCACTCGGGTTAGCATTAGCATTCGGGTTAGAATTAGCATTAGGGTAGGAGTTAGGGTTAGCATTAGCATCAAAGTTAGCATTAGCATTAGGGTTAGAATTAGGGTAGGAGTTAGGGTTACGGTTAGCATTAGCATCAAGGTTAGCATTAGCATCAGGGTTAGCATTAGCATTAGGGTTAGCATTAGCATTAGGGTTAGCATTAGGGTTGGAGTTAGGGTTAAGGTTTGGGTTAGGGTAAATCAATGGACAGTGTGGAGGGACTCGCCTCCTGAAGGAGTCAGTAAAGGCCACCTCAGGAGCCTTTTCTGGGCCCCCCAGTCAGGCTGGAGAACCTTCAAACAGCCCAAAATGAGCAAGATCTTTGCTGCCATCTCACCCTGCTGCACCTCAGTGCTCCACCTGAGCTGAGGGGCAGCTGGGAGAAGGTTCCCTGAGCCTCCCTGCTGAAGTAAACAGGAGGGTTAGGGTTGGAGTTAGGGTTAAGGTTAGGTTTGGAGTTAGGGTTAGGGTTAGCATTAGGGTGAGGGTTAGGGTTAGGGTTAGGGTTATGGTTATGGTTGAAGTTAGGGTTAGGGTTGGAGTTAGGGTTAGGGTTGGAGTTAGGGTTGAGGTTAGGGTTGGAGTTAGGGTTAGGGTTGGAGTTAGGGTTGAGGTTAGGGTTGGAGTTAGGGTTAGGGTTGGAGTTAGGGTTGAGGTTAGGTTTGGAGTTAGGGTTAGGGTTAGCATTAGGGTGAGGGTTAGGGTTAGGGTTAGGGTTATGGTTATGGTTGAAGTTAGGGTTAGGGTTGGAGTTAGGGTTAGGGTTGGAGTTAGGGTTGAGGTTAGGGTTGGAGTTAGGGTTAAGGTTAGGTTTGGAGTTAGGGTTAGGGTTAGCATTAGGGTTAGGGTTAGGGTTAGGGTTATGGTTATGGTTGAAGTTAGGGTTAGGGTTGGAGTTAGGGTTAAGATTAGGTTTGGAGTTAGGGTTAGGGTTAGGGTTGGAGTTAGGGTTAAGGTTAGGTTTGGTGTTAGGGTTAGGGTTAGGGTTAGGGTTATGGTTATGGTTGAAGTTAGGGTTAGGGTTGGAGTTAGGGTTAGGGTTGGAGTTAGGGTTGGAGTTAGGGTTAGGGTTAGGTTTGGAGTTAGGGTTAGGGTTAGGGTTGGAGTTAGGGTTATGGTTACGGTTGGAGTTAGGGTTAGGGTTGGAGTTAGGGTTGAGGTTAGGGTTGGAGTTAGGGTTAAGGTTAGGTTTGGAGTTAGGGTTAGGGTTAGCATTAGGGTTAGGGTTAGGGTTAGGGTTATGGTTATGGTTGAAGTTAGGGTTAGGGTTGGAGTTAGGGTTAAGGTTAGGTTTGGAGTTAGGGTTAGGGTTAGCATTAGGGTTAGGGTTAGGGTTAGGGTTATGGTTGAAGTTAGGGTTAGGGTTGGAGTTAGGGTTAAGGTTAGGTTTGGAGTTAGGGTTAGGGTTAGGGTTGGAGTTAGGGTTAAGGTTAGCGTTAGGGTTAGGGTTGGAGTTAGGGTTAAGGTTAGCGTTAGGGTTAGAGTTAGGGTTAGGGTTAGCATTAGGGTTAGGGTTAGTGTTAAGGTTAGGGTTGGAGTTGGGGTTAGGGTTAGCATTAGCATCAAGGTTAGCATTAGCATTCGGGTTAGCATTAGCATTCGGGTAGGAGTTAGGGTTAGCATTAGCATCAAGGTTAGCATTAGGGTTAGAATTAGGGTAGGAGTTAGGGTTACGGTTAGCATTAGCATCAAGGTTAGCATTAGCATCAGGGTTAGCATTAGCATTAGGGTTAGCATTAGGGTTGGAGTTAGGGTTAGGGTTAGCATTAGGGTTAGGGTTGGAGTTGGGGTTAGGGTTAGCATTAGCATCAAGGTTAGCATTAGCACTCGGGTTAGCATTAGCATTCGGGTTAGAATTAGCATTAGGGTAGGAGTTAGGGTTAGCATTAGCATCAAAGTTAGCATTAGCATTAGGGTTAGAATTAGGGTAGGAGTTAGGGTTACGGTTAGCATTAGCATCAAGGTTAGCATTAGCATCAGGGTTAGCATTAGCATTAGGGTTAGCATTAGCATTAGGGTTAGCATTAGGGTTGGAGTTAGGGTTAAGGTTTGGGTTAGGGTAAATCAATGGACAGTGTGGAGGGACTCGCCTCCTGAAGGAGTCAGTAAAGGCCACCTCAGGAGCCTTTTCTGGGCCCCCCAGTCAGGCTGGAGAACCTTCAAACAGCCCAAAATGAGCAAGATCTTTGCTGCCATCTCACCCTGCTGCACCTCAGTGCTCCACCTGAGCTGAGGGGCAGCTGGGAGAAGGTTCCCTGAGCCTCCCTGCTGAAGTAAACAGGAGGGTTAGGGTTGGAGTTAGGGTTAAGGTTAGGTTTGGAGTTAGGGTTAGGGTTAGCATTAGGGTGAGGGTTAGGGTTAGGGTTAGGGTTATGGTTATGGTTGAAGTTAGGGTTAGGGTTGGAGTTAGGGTTAGGGTTGGAGTTAGGGTTGAGGTTAGGGTTGGAGTTAGGGTTAGGGTTGGAGTTAGGGTTGAGGTTAGGGTTGGAGTTAGGGTTAGGGTTGGAGTTAGGGTTGAGGTTAGGTTTGGAGTTAGGGTTAGGGTTAGCATTAGGGTGAGGGTTAGGGTTAGGGTTAGGGTTATGGTTATGGTTGAAGTTAGGGTTAGGGTTGGAGTTAGGGTTAGGGTTGGAGTTAGGGTTGAGGTTAGGGTTGGAGTTAGGGTTAAGGTTAGGTTTGGAGTTAGGGTTAGGGTTAGCATTAGGGTTAGGGTTAGGGTTAGGGTTATGGTTATGGTTGAAGTTAGGGTTAGGGTTGGAGTTAGGGTTAAGATTAGGTTTGGAGTTAGGGTTAGGGTTAGGGTTGGAGTTAGGGTTAAGGTTAGGTTTGGTGTTAGGGTTAGGGTTAGCATTAGGGTTAGGGTTAGGGTTATGGTTATGGTTGGAGTTAGGGTTAAGGTTAGGTTTGGAGTTAGGGTTAGGGTTAGGGTTGGAGTTAGGGTTAAGGTTAGGTTTGGTGTTAGGGTTAGGGTTAGGGTTAGCATTAGGGTTAGGGTTAGGGTTATGGTTGAAGTTAGGGTTAGGGTTGGAGTTAGGGTTAGGGTTGGAGTTAGGGTTGGAGTTAGGGTTAAGGTTAGGTTTGGAGTTAGGGTTAGGGTTAGGGTTGGAGTTAGGGTTAAGGTTAGGTTTTGAGTTAGGGTTAGGGTTAGCATTAGGGTTAGGGTTAGGGTTATGGTTATGGTTGAAGTTAGGGTTAGGGTTGGAGTTAGGGTTAAGGTTAGGTTTGGAGTTAGGGTTAGGGTTAGGGTTGGAGTTAGGGTTAAGGTTAGGTTTGGAGTTAGGGTTAGGGTTAGCATTAGGGTTAGGGTTAGGGTTAGGGTTAGGGTTAGGGTTGAGGTTAGGTTTGGAGTTAGGGTTAGGGTTAGCATTAGGGTAAGGGTTAGGGTTAGGGTTAGGGTTATGGTTATGGTTGAAGTTAGGGTTAGGGTTGGAGTTAGGGTTAGGGTTGGAGTTAGGGTTGAGGTTAGGGTTGGAGTTAGGGTTAAGGTTAGGTTTGGAGTTAGGGTTAGGGTTAGCATTAGGGTTAGGGTTATGGTTATGGTTGAAGTTAGGGTTAGGGTTGGAGTTAGGGTTAAGGTTAGGTTTGGAGTTAGGGTTAGGGTTATGGTTGAAGTTAGGGTTAGGGTTGGAGTTAGGGTTAGGGTTGGAGTTAGGGTTGGAGTTAGGGTTAAGGTTAGGTTTGGAGTTAGGGTTAGGGTTAGGGTTGGAGTTAGGGTTAAGGTTAGGTTTTGAGTTAGGGTTAGGGTTAGCATTAGGGTTAGGGTTAGGGTTATGGTTATGGTTGAAGTTAGGGTTAGGGTTGGAGTTAGGGTTAGCATTAGGGTTAGGGTTAGTGTTAAGGTTAGGGTTGGAGTTGGGGTTAGGGTTAGCATTAGCATCAAGGTTAGCATTAGCATTCGGGTAGGAGTTAGGGTTAGCATTAGCATCAAGGTTAGCATTAGCATTAGGGTTAGAATTAGGGTAGGAGTTAGGGTTACGGTTAGCATTAGCATCAAGGTTAGCATTAGCATCAGGGTTAGCATTAGCATTAGGGTTAGCATTAGGGTTGGAGTTAGGGTTAGGGTTAGCATTAGGGTTAGGGTTGGAGTTGGGGTTAGGGTTAGCATTAGCATCAAGGTTAGCATTAGCATTCGGGTTAGCATTAGCATTCGGGTTAGAATTAGCATTAGGGTAGGAGTTAGGGTTAGCATTAGCATCAAAGTTAGCATTAGCATTAGGGTTAGAATTAGGGTAGGAGTTAGGGTTACGGTTAGCATTAGCATCAAGGTTAGCATTAGCATCAGGGTTAGCATTAGCATTAGGGTTAGCATTAGCATTAGGGTTAGCATTAGGGTTGGAGTTAGGGTTAAGGTTTGGGTTAGGGTAAATCAATGGACAGTGTGGAGGGACTCGCCTCCTGAAGGAGTCAGTAAAGGCCACCTCAGGAGCCTTTTCTGGGCCCCCCAGTCAGGCTGGAGAACCTTCAAACAGCCCAAAATGAGCAAGATCTTTGCTGCCATCTCACCCTGCTGCACCTCAGTGCTCCACCTGAGCTGAGGGGCAGCTGGGAGAAGGTTCCCTGAGCCTCCCTGCTGAAGTAAACAGGAGGGTTAGGGTTGGAGTTAGGGTTAGGGTTAGCATTAGGGTTAGGGTTAGGGTTAGGGTTATGGTTATGGTTGAAGTTAGGGTTAGGGTTGGAGTTAGGGTTGAGGTTAGGGTTGGAGTTAGGGTTAAGGTTAGGTTTGGAGTTAGGGTTAGGGTTAGGGTTAGGGTTAGGGTTATGGTTGAAGTTAGGGTTAGGGTTGGAGTTAGGGTTAGGGTTGGAGTTAGGGTTGGAGTTAGGGTTAGGGTTAGGTTTGGAGTTAGGGTTAGGGTTAGGGTTGGAGTTAGGGTTAGGGTTGGAGTTAGGGTTAGGGTTGGAGTTAGGGTTGAGGTTAGGGTTGGAGTTAGGGTTAAGGTTAGGTTTGGAGTTAGGGTTAGGGTTAGCATTAGGGTTAGGGTTAGGGTTATGGTTATGGTTGAAGTTAGGGTTAGGGTTGGAGTTAGGGTTGAGGTTAGGGTTGGAGTTAGGGTTAAGGTTAGGTTTGGAGTTAGGGTTAGGGTTAGCATTAGGGTTAGGGTTAGGGTTAGGGTTAGGGTTAGGGTTGGAGTTAGGGTTAAGGTTAGCGTTAGGGTTAGAGTTAGGGTTAGGGTTAGCATTAGGGTTAGGGTTAGTGTTAAGGTTAGGGTTGGAGTTAGGGTTAGGGTTAGCATTAGGTTTAGGGTTGGAGTTGGGGTTAGGGTTAGCATTAGCATCAAGGTTAGCATTAGCATTCGGGTTAGAATTAGCATTAGGGTAGGAGTTAGGGTTAGCATTAGCATCAAGGTTAGCATTAGCATTAGGGTTAGAATTAGGGTAGGAGTTAGGGTTACGGTTAGCATGAGCATCAAGGTTAGCATTAGCATCAGGGTTAGCATTAGCATTAGGGTTAGCATTAGCATTAGGGTTGGAGTTAGGGTTAGGGTTAGCATTAGGGTTAGGGTTGGAGTTAGGGTTGAGGTTAGGGTTGGAGTTAGGGTTAAGGTTAGGGTTGGAGTTAGGGTTAAGGTTAGCGTTAGGGTTAGGGTTGGAGTTAGGGTTAAGGTTAGCGTTAGGGTTAAGGTTAGGGTTGGAGTTGGGGTTAGGGTTAGCATTAGCATCAAGGTTAGCATTAGCATTCGGGTTAGCATTAGCATTCGGGTAGGAGTTAGGGTTAGCATTAGCATCAAGGTTAGCATTAGCATTAGGGTTAGAATTAGGGTAGGAGTTAGGGTTACGGTTAGCATTAGCATCAAGGTTAGCATTAGCATCAGGGTTAGCATTAGCATTAGGGTTAGCATTAGCATTAGGGTTAGCATTAGGGTTGGAGTTAGGGTTAAGGTTTGGGTTAGGGTAAATCAATGGACAGTGTGGAGGGACTCGCCTCCTGAAGGAGTCAGTAAAGGCCACCTCAGGAGCCTTTTCTGGGCCCCCCAGTCAGGCTGGAGAACCTTCAAACAGCCCAAAATGAGCAAGATCTTTGCTGCCATCTCACCCTGCTGCACCTCAGTGCTCCACCTGAGCTGAGGGGCAGCTGGGAGAAGGTTCCCTGAGCCTCCCTGCTGAAGTAAACAGGAGGGTTAGGGTTGGAGTTAGGGTTAAGGTTAGGTTTGGAGTTAGGGTTAGGGTTAGGGTTGGAGTTAGGGTTAAGGTTAGGTTTGGAGTTAGGGTTAGGGTTAGCATTAGGGTTAGGGTTGGAGTTGGGGTTAGGGTTAGCATTAGCATCAAGGTTAGCATTAGCATTCGGGTTAGCATTAGCATTCGGGTTAGAATTAGCATTAGGGTAGGAGTTAGGGTTAGCATTAGCATCAAGGTTAGCATTAGCATTAGGGTTAGAATTAGGGTAGGAGTTAGGGTTACGGTTAGCATTAGCATCAAGGTTAGCATTAGCATCAGGGTTAGCATTAGCATTAGGGTTAGCATTAGCATTAGGGTTAGCATTAGGGTTGGAGTTAGGGTAAATCAATGGACAGTGTGGAGGGACTCGCCTCCTGAAGGAGTCAGTAAAGGCCACCTCAGGAGCCTTTTCTGGGCCCCCCAGTCAGGCTGGAGAACCTTCAAACAGCCCAAAATGAGCAAGATCTTTGCTGCCATCTCACCCTGCTGCACCTCAGTGCTCCACCTGAGCTGAGGGGCAGCTGGGAGAAGGTTCCCTGAGCCTCCCTGCTGAAGTAAACAGGAGGGTTAGGGTTAGGGTTAGGGTTAAGGTTAGGTTTGGAGTTAGGGTTAGGGTTAGCATTAGGGTTAGGGTTAGGGTTAGGGTTAGGGTTATGGTTATGGTTGAAGTTAGGGTTAGGGTTGGAGTTAGGGTTGAGGTTAGGGTTGGAGTTAGGGTTAAGGTTAGGTTTGGAGTTAGGGTTAGGGTTAGGGTTATGGTTATGGTTGAAGTTAGGGTTAGGGTTGGAGTTAGGGTTAGGGTTGGAGTTAGGGTTGGAGTTAGGGTTAGGGTTAGGTTTGGAGTTAGGGTTAGGGTTAGGGTTGGAGTTAGGGTTATGGTTATGGTTGAAGTTAGGGTTACGGTTGGAGTTAGGGTTAGGGTTGGAGTTAGGGTTGAGGTTAGGGTTGGAGTTAGGGTTAAGGTTAGGTTTGGAGTTAGGGTTAGGGTTAGCATTAGGGTTAGGGTTAGGGTTATGGTTATGGTTGAAGTTAGGGTTAGGGTTGGAGTTAGGGTTAAGGTTAGGTTTGGAGTTAGGGTTAGGGTTAAGGTTAGCATTAGGGTTAGGGTTAGGGTTAGGGTTATGGTTATGGTTGAAGTTAGGGTTAGGGTTGGAGTTAGGGTTAAGGTTAGCATTAGGGTTAGGGTTAGGGTTAGGGTTATGGTTATGGTTGAAGTTAGGGTTAGGGTTGGAGTTAGGGTTAAGGTTAGGTTTGGATTTAGGGTTAGGGTTAGGGTTGGAGTTAGGGTTAAGGTTGGAGTTAGGGTTAAGGTTAGGTTTGGAGTTAGGGTTAGGGTTAGCATTAGGGTTAGGGTTAGGGTTATGGTTATGGTTGAAGTTAGGGTTAGGGTTGGAGTTAGGGTTAAGGTTAGGTTTGGAGTTAGGGTTAGGGTTAGGGTTGGAGTTAGGGTTAAGGTTAGGTTTGGAGTTAGGGTTAGGGTTAGCATTAGGGTTAGGGTTAGGGTTAGGGTTATGGTTATGGTTGAAGTTAGGGTTAGGGTTGGAGTTAGGGTTAGGGTTGGAGTTAGGGTTGGAGTTAGGGTTAAGGTTAGGTTTGGAGTTAGGGTTAGGGTTAGGGTTGGAGTTAGGGTTAAGGTTAGGTTTTGAGTTAGGGTTAGGGTTAGCATTAGGGTTAGGGTTAGGGTTATGGTTATGGTTGAAGTTAGGGTTAGGGTTGGAGTTAGGGTTAAGGTTAGGTTTGGAGTTAGGGTTAGGGTTAGGGTTGGAGTTAGGGTTAAGGTTAGGTTTGGAGTTAGGGTTAGGGTTAGCATTAGGGTTAGGGTTAGGGTTAGGGTTATGGTTATGGTTGAAGTTAGGGTTAGGGTTGGAGTTAGGGTTAAGGTTAGGTTTGGAGTTAGGGTTAGGGTTAGGGTTGGAGTTAGGGTTAAGGTTAGGTTTGGAGTTAGGGTTAGGGTTAGCATTAGGGTTAGGGTTAGGGTTAGGGTTAGGGTTAGGGTTGGAGTTAGGGTTAAGGTTAGCGTTAGGGTTAGAGTTAGGGTTAGGGTTAGCATTAGGGTTAGGGTTAGTGTTAAGGTTAGGGTTGGAGTTAGGGTTAGGGTTAGCATTAGGGTTAGGGTTGGAGTTGGGGTTAGGGTTAGCATTAGCATCAAGGTTAGCATTAGCATTCGGGTTAGCATTAGCATTCGGGTTAGAATTAGCATTAGGGTAGGAGTTAGGGTTAGCATTAGCATCAAGGTTAGCATTAGCATTAGGGTTAGAATTAGCATTAGGGTTGGAGTTAGGGTTAGGGTTAGCATTAGGGTTAGGGTTGGAGTTAGGGTTAGGGTTAGCATTAGCATTCGGGTTAGCATTAGCATTCGGGTTAGAATTAGCATTAGGGTAGGAGTTAGGGTTAGCATTAGCATCAAGGTTAGCATTAGCATTAGGGTTAGAATTAGGGTAGGAGTTAGGGTTACGGTTAGCATTAGCATCAGGGTTAGCATTAGCATTAGGGTTAGCATTAGCATTAGGGTTAGCATTAGGGTTGGAGTTAGGGTAAATCAATGGACAGTGTGGAGGGACTCGCCTCCTGAAGGAGTCAGTAAAGGCCACCTCAGGAGCCTTTTCTGGGCCCCCCAGTCAGGCTGGAGAACCTTCAAACAGCAAGATCTTTGCTGCCATCTCACCCTGCTGCACCTCAGTGCTCCACCTGAGCTGAGGGGCAGCTGGGAGAAGGTTCCCTGAGCCTCCCTGCTGAAGTAAACAGGAGGGTTAGGGTTGGAGTTAGGGTTAAGGTTAGGTTTGGAGTTAGGGTTAGGGTTAGCATTAGGGTTAGCATTAGGGTTAGGGTTAGGGTTAGGGTTATGGTTATGGTTGAAGTTAGGGTTAGGGTTGGAGTTAGGGTTGAGGTTAGGGTTGGAGTTAGGGTTAAGGTTAGGTTTGGAGTTAGGGTTAGGGTTAGCATTAGGGTTAGGGTTAGGGTTAGGGTTATGGTTATGGTTGAAGTTAGGGTTAGGGTTGGAGTTAGGGTTGAGGTTAGGGTTGGAGTTAGGGTTAAGGTTAGGTTTGGAGTTAGGGTTAGGGTTAGGGTTAGGGTTATGGTTATGGTTGAAGTTAGGGTTAGGGTTGGAGTTAGGGTTGAGGTTAGGGTTGGAGTTAGGGTTAAGGTTAGGTTTGGAGTTAGGGTTAGGGTTAGCATTAGGGTTAGGGTTATGGTTATGGTTGAAGTTAGGGTTAGGGTTGGAGTTAGGGTTAAGGTTAGGTTTGGAGTTAGGGTTAGGGTTAGGGTTAGCATTAGGGTTAGGGTTAGGGTTAGGGTTATGGTTATGGTTATGGTTGAAGTTAGGGTTAGGGTTGGAGTTAGGGTTAAGGTTAGGTTTGGAGTTAGGGTTAGGGTTAGGGTTGGAGTTAGGGTTAAGGTTAGGTTTGGAGTTAGGGTTAGGGTTAGCATTAGGGTTAGGGTTAGGGTTAGGGTTAGGGTTAGGGTTGGAGTTAGGGTTAAGGTTAGCGTTAGGGTTAGAGTTAGGGTTAGGGTTAGCATTAGGGTTAGGGTTAGTGTTAAGGTTAGGGTTGGAGTTAGGGTTAGGGTTAGCATTAGGGTTAGGGTTGGAGTTGGGGTTAGGGTTAGCATTAGCATCAAGGTTAGCATTAGCATTCGGGTTAGCATTAGCATTCGGGTTAGAATTAGCATTAGGGTAGGAGTTAGGGTTAGCATTAGCATCAAGGTTAGCTTTAGCATTAGGGTTAGAATTAGGGTAGGAGTTAGGGTTACGGTTAGCATTAGCATCAAGGTTAGCATTAGCATCAGGGTTAGCATTAGCATTAGGGTTAGCATTAGCATTAGGGTTAGCATTAGGGTTGGAGTTAGGGTAAATCAATGGACAGTGTGGAGGGACTCGCCTCCTGAAGGAGTCAGTAAAGGCCACCTCAGGAGCCTTTTCTGGGTCCCCCAGTCAGGCTGGAGAACCTTCAAACAGTCCAAAATGAGCAAGATCTTTGCTGCCATCTCACCCTGCTGCACCTCAGTGCTCCACCTGAGCTGAGGGGCAGCTGGGAGAAGGTTCCCTGAGCCTCCCTGCTGAAGTAAACAGGAGGGTTAGGGTTGGAGTTAGGGTTAAGGTTAGGTTTGGAGTTAGGGTTAGGGTTAGCATTAGGGTTAGGGTTAGGGTTAGGGTTATGGTTATGGTTGAAGTTAGGGTTAGGGTTGGAGTTAGGGTTGAGGTTAGGGTTGGAGTTAGGGTTAAGGTTAGGTTTGGAGTTAGGGTTAGGGTTAGGGTTAGGGTTATGGTTATGGTTGAAGTTAGGGTTAGGGTTGGAGTTAGGGTTAGGGTTGGAGTTAGGGTTGGAGTTAGGGTTAGGGTTAGGTTTGGAGTTAGGGTTAGGGTTAGGGTTGGAGTTAGGGTTATGGTTATGGTTGAAGTTAGGGTTACGGTTGGAGTTAGGGTTAGGGTTGGAGTTAGGGTTGAGGTTAGGTTTGGAGTTAGGGTTAGGGTTAGCATTAGGGTTAGGGTTAGGGTTATGGTTATGGTTGAAGTTAGGGTTAGGGTTGGAGTTAGGGTTAAGGTTAGGTTTGGAGTTAGGGTTAGGGTTAGGGTTAGCATTAGGGTTAGGGTTAGGGTTAGGGTTATGGTTATGGTTGAAGTTAGGGTTAGGGTTGGAGTTAGGGTTAAGGTTAGCATTAGGGTTAGGGTTAGGGTTATGGTTATGGTTGAAGTTAGGGTTAGGGTTGGAGTTAGGGTTAAGGTTAGGTTTGGATTTAGGGTTAGGGTTAGGGTTGGAGTTAGGGTTAAGGTTGGAGTTAGGGTTAAGGTTAGGTTTGGAGTTAGGGTTAGGGTTAGCATTAGGGTTAGGGTTAGGGTTAGGGTTATGGTTATGGTTGAAGTTAGGGTTAGGGTTGGAGTTAGGGTTAAGGTTAGGTTTGGAGTTAGGGTTAGGGTTAGGGTTGGAGTTAGGGTTAGGGTTAGCATTAGGGTTAGGGTTAGGGTTAGGGTTATGGTTATGGTTGAAGTTAGGGTTAGGGTTGGAGTTAGGGTTAGGGTTGGAGTTAGGGTTGGAGTTAGGGTTAAGGTTAGGTTTGGAGTTAGGGTTAGGGTTAGGGTTGGAGTTAGGGTTAAGGTTAGGTTTTGAGTTAGGGTTAGGGTTAGCATTAGGGTTAGGGTTAGGGTTATGGTTATGGTTGAAGTTAGGGTTAGGGTTGGAGTTAGGGTTAAGGTTAGGTTTGGAGTTAGGGTTAGGGTTAGGGTTGGAGTTAGGGTTAAGGTTAGGTTTGGAGTTAGGGTTAGGGTTAGCATTAGGGTTAGGGTTAGGGTTATGGTTATGGTTGAAGTTAGGGTTAGGGTTGGAGTTAGGGTTAAGGTTAGGTTTGGAGTTAGGGTTAGGGTTAGGGTTGGAGTTAGGGTTAAGGTTAGGTTTGGAGTTAGGGTTAGGGTTAGCATTAGGGTTAGGGTTAGGGTTAGAGTTAGGGTTAGGGTTGGAGTTAGGGTTAAGGTTAGCGTTAGGGTTAGAGTTAGTGTTAAGGTTAGGGTTGGAGTTAGGGTTAGGATTAGCATTAGGGTTAGGGTTGGAGTTGGGGTTAAGGTTAGCATTAGGGTTAGGGTTAGTGTTAAGGTTAGGGTTGGAGTTAGGGTTAGGGTTAGCATTAGGGTTAGGGTTAGCATTAGCATTCGGGTTAGCATTAGCATTAGGGTTAGAATTAGGGTAGGAGTTAGGGTTACGGTTAGCATTAGCATCAAGGTTAGCATTAGCATTAGGGTTAGAATTAGGGTAGGAGTTAGGGTTACGGTTAGCATTAGCATCAAGGTTAGCATTAGCATTAGGGTTAGCATTAGCATTAGGGTTAGCATTAGGGTTGGAGTTAGGGTAAATCAATGGACAGTGTGGAGGGACTCGCCTCCTGAAGGAGTCAGTAAAGGCCACCTCAGGAGCCTTTTCTGGGCCCCCCAGTCAGGCTGGAGAACCTTCAAACAGCCCAAAATGAGCAAGATCTTTGCTGCCATCTCACCCTGCTGCACCTCAGTGCTCCACCTGAACTGAGGGGCAGCTGGGAGAAGGTTCCCTGAGCCTCCCTGCTGAAGTAAACAGGAGGGTTAGGGTTAGGGTTGGAGTTAGGGTTAAGGTTAGCGTTAGGGTTAGAGTTAGGGTTAGCATTAGGGTTAGGGTTAGTGTTAAGGTTAGGGTTGGAGTTGGGGTTAGGGTTAGCATTAGCATCAAGGTTAGCATTAGCATTCGGGTTAGCATTAGCATTCGGGTAGGAGTTAGGGTTAGCATTAGCATCAAGGTTAGCATTAGCATTAGGGTTAGAATTAGGGTAGGAGTTAGGGTTACGGTTAGCATTAGCATCAAGGTTAGCATTAGCATCAGGGTTAGCATTAGCATTAGGGTTAGCATTAGCATTAGGGTTAGCATTAGGGTTGGAGTTAGGGTTAAGGTTTGGGTTAGGGTAAATCAATGGACAGTGTGGAGGGACTCGCCTCCTGAAGGAGTCAGTAAAGGCCACCTCAGGAGCCTTTTCTGGGCCCCCCAGTCAGGCTGGAGAACCTTCAAACAGCCCAAAATGAGCAAGATCTTTGCTGCCATCTCACCCTGCTGCACCTCAGTGCTCCACCTGAGCTGAGGGGCAGCTGGGAGAAGGTTCCCTGAGCCTCCCTGCTGAAGTAAACAGGAGGGTTAGGGTTGGAGTTAGGGTTAGGGTTGGAGTTAGGGTTAAGGTTAGCGTTAGGGTTAGAGTTAGTGTTAAGGTTAGGGTTGGAGTTAGGGTTAGGGTTAGCATTAGGGTTAGGGTTGGAGTTGGGGTTAAGGTTAGCATTAGGGTTAGGGTTAGTGTTAAGGTTAGGGTTGGAGTTAGGGTTAGGGTTAGCATTAGGGTTAGGGTTAGCATTAGCATTCGGGTTAGCATTAGCATTAGGGTTAGAATTAGGGTAGGAGTTAGGGTTACGGTTAGCATTAGCATCAAGGTTAGCATTAGCATTAGGGTTAGAATTAGGGTAGGAGTTAGGGTTACGGTTAGCATTAGCATCAAGGTTAGCATTAGCATCAGGGTTAGCATTAGCATTAGGGTTAGCATTAGGGTTGGAGTTAGGGTAAATCAATGGACAGTGTGGAGGGACTCGCCTCCTGAAGGAGTCAGTAAAGGCCACCTCAGGAGCCTTTTCTGGGCCCCCCAGTCAGGCTGGAGAACCTTCAAACAGCCCAAAATGAACAAGATCTTTGCTGCCATCTCACCCTGCTGCACCTCAGTGCTCCACCTGAACTGAGGGGCAGCTGGGAGAAGGTTCCCTGAGCCTCCCTGCTGAAGTAAACAGGAGGGTTAGGGTTGGAGTTAGGGTTAAGGTTAGGTTTGGAGTTAGGGTTAGGGTTAGCATTAGGGTTAGGGTTAGGGTTAGGGTTATGGTTATGGTTGAAGTTAGGGTTAGGGTTGGAGTTAGGGTTGAGGTTAGGGTTGGAGTTAGGGTTGAGGTTAGGGTTAGGGTTAGGGTTAGCATTAGGGTTAGGGTTAGGGTTAGGGTTAGGGTTATGGTTATGGTTGAAGTTAGGGTTAGGGTTGGAGTTAGGGTTAAGGTTAGGTTTGGAGTTAGGGTTAGGGTTAGGGTTAGCATTAGGGTTAGGGTTAGGGTTATGGTTATGGTTGAAGTTAGGGTTAGGGTTGGAGTTAGGGTTAAGGTTAGCGTTAGGGTTAGAGTTAGGGTTAGGGTTAGCATTAGGGTTAGGGTTAGTGTTAAGGTTAGGGTTGGAGTTGGGGTTAGGGTTAGCATTAGCATCAAGGTTAGCATTAGCATTCGGGTAGGAGTTAGGGTTAGCATTAGCATCAAGGTTAGCATTAGCATTAGGGTTAGAATTAGGGTAGGAGTTAGGGTTACGGTTAGCATTAGCATCAAGGTTAGCATTAGCATCAGGGTTAGCATTAGCATTAGGGTTAGCATTAGGGTTGGAGTTAGGGTAAATCAATGGACAGTGTGGAGGGACTCGCCTCCTGAAGGAGTCAGTAAAGGCCACCTCAGGAGCCTTTTCTGGGCCCCCCAGTCAGGCTGGAGAACCTTCAAACAGCCCAAAATGAACAAGATCTTTGCTGCCATCTCACCCTGCTGCACCTCAGTGCTCCACCTGAGCTGAGGGGCAGCTGGGAGAAGGTTCCCTGAGCCTCCCTGCTGAAGTAAACAGGAGGGTTAGGGTTGGAGTTAGGGTTAAGGTTAGGTTTGGAGTTAGGGTTAGGGTTAGCATTAGGGTTAGGGTTAGGGTTAGGGTTATGGTTATGGTTGAAGTTAGGGTTAGGGTTGGAGTTAGGGTTGAGGTTAGGGTTGGAGTTAGGGTTAAGGTTAGGTTTGGAGTTAGGGTTAGGGTTAGGGTTAGGGTTAGGGTTATGGTTGAAGTTAGGGTTAGGGTTGGAGTTAGGGTTAGGGTTGGAGTTAGGGTTGGAGTTAGGGTTAGGGTTAGGTTTGGAGTTAGGGTTAGGGTTAGGGTTGGAGTTAGGGTTAGGGTTGGAGTTAGGGTTGGAGTTAGGGTTAGGGTTAGGTTTGGAGTTAGGGTTAGGGTTAGGGTTGGAGTTAGGGTTGAGGTTAGGGTTGGAGTTAGGGTTAAGGTTAGGTTTGGAGTTAGGGTTAGGGTTTCCATTAGGGTTAGGGTTAGGGTTATGGTTATGGTTGAAGTTAGGGTTAGGGTTGGAGTTAGGGTTAAGGTTAGGTTTGGAGTTAGGGTTAGGGTTAGGGTTGGAGTTAGGGTTAAGGTTAGGTTTGGAGTTAGGGTTAGGGTTAGCATTAGGGTTAGGGTTAGGGTTAGGGTTAGGGTTGGAGTTAGGGTTAAGGTTAGCGTTAGGGTTAGAGTTAGGGTTAGGGTTAGCATTAGGGTTAGGGTTAGTGTTAAGGTTAGGGTTGGAGTTAGGGTTAGGGTTAGCATTAGGGTTAGGGTTGGAGTTGGGGTTAGGGTTAGCATTAGCATCAAGGTTAGCATTAGCATTCGGGTTAGCATTAGCATTCGGGTTAGAATTAGCATTAGGGTAGGAGTTAGGGTTAGCATTAGCATCAAGGTTAGCATTAGGGTTAGAATTAGGGTAGGAGTTAGGGTTACGGTTAGCATGAGCATCAAGGTTAGCATTAGCATCAGGGTTAGCATTAGCATTAGGGTTAGCATTAGCATTAGGGTTGGAGTTAGGGTTAGGGTTAGCATTAGGGTTAGGGTTGGAGTTAGGGTTAGGGTTAGCATTAGCATTCGGGTTAGCATTAGCATTCGGGTTAGAATTAGCATTAGGGTAGGAGTTAGGGTTAGCATTAGCATCAAGGTTAGCATTAGCATTAGGGTTAGAATTAGGGTAGGAGTTAGGGTTACGGTTAGCATTAGCATCAAGGTTAGCATTAGCATCAGGGTTAGCATTAGCATTAGGGTTAGCATTAGCATTAGGGTTAGCATTAGGGTTGGAGTTAGGGTAAATCAATGGACAGTGTGGAGGGACTCGCCTCCTGAAGGAGTCAGTAAAGGCCACCTCAGGAGCCTTTTCTGGGCCCCCCAGTCAGGCTGGAGAACCTTCAAACAGCCCAAAATGAACAAGATCTTTGCTGCCATCTCACCCTGCTGCACCTCAGTGCTCCACCTGAGCTGAGGGGCAGCTGGGAGAAGGTTCCCTGAGCCTCCCTGCTGAAGTAAACAGGAGGGTTAGGGTTGGAGTTAGGGTTAAGGTTAGGTTTGGAGTTAGGGTTAGGGTTAGCATTAGGGTTAGGGTTAGGGTTAGGGTTATGGTTATGGTTGAAGTTAGGGTTAGGGTTGGAGTTAGGGTTAAGGTTAGGTTTGGAGTTAGGGTTAGGGTTAGGGTTAGGGTTATGGTTGAAGTTAGGGTTAGGGTTGGAGTTAGGGTTGAGGTTAGGGTTGGAGTTAGGGTTAAGGTTGGAGTTAGGGTTAGGGTTGGAGTTAGGGTTGAGGTTAGGGTTGGAGTTAGGGTTAAGGTTAGGTTTGGAGTTAGGGTTAGGGTTAGCATTAGGGTTAGGGTTATGGTTATGGTTGAAGTTAGGGTTAGGGTTGGAGTTAGGGTTAAGGTTAGGTTTGGAGTTAGGGTTAGGGTTAGGGTTAGCATTAGGGTTAGGGTTAGGGTTATGGTTATGGTTATGGTTGAAGTTAGGGTTAGGGTTGGAGTTAGGGTTAAGGTTAGGTTTGGAGTTAGGGTTAGGGTTAGGGTTGGAGTTAGGGTTAAGGTTAGGTTTGGAGTTAGGGTTAGGGTTAGCATCAAGGTTAGCATTAGCATTAGGGTTAGAATTAGGGTTACGGTTAGCATTAGCATCAAGGTTAGCATTAGCATCAGGGTTAGCATTAGCATTAGGGTTAGCATTAGCATTAGGGTTGGAGTTAGGGTTAGGGTTAGCATTAGGGTTAGGGTTGGAGTTAGGGTTAGGGTTAGCATTAGCATCAAGGTTAGGGTTAGGGTT